>MUZK01004045.1:0-21766 GCA_003013055.1 Juglanconis sp. DMW523
CACTAGCTGCTAACCGCCTTCCTAATTAGTACTAGTGTATATGTCTGCCTAATGCCTTTGTTCAATTGAAGATCCACAGCATTTGGGAATCTCGAGCTTCAATATATAATAATTAAAACTTTCAGCCCGAGATGACTTCATCCACATCAACAGAGCCGTGCTGGCCGCTAGGTTTTCGCATGGTCCCTCCCACGGGCGGCCCTTCTGCCGGTTTTACGTTCTGGAGCCACAAGTTGTACCGCGGCCCCAACAATCAACCGGTGAAGATTCTTTACAGTCGAACCAAAATGGACTCGGAGGAGATTGCGCACGAATTCCTCGCGGAGAGAGTCATTGGGTTCGACATGGAATGGCCCAAGACGAACGAGAGCAACGATGATGTGCCGCTGCAACAGAGGGTAGGCCTGATACAGGTCGCCAGTGAGGACAAGATCGCCCTTTTCCACATCGGTCTTCACACAGGCCAGACGCCAAAGGATGTCTTGGCCCCAGCTTTACGTAGGATCATCGAGTGTGAAGACATCACAAAAACCGGGGTGAGCGTCCTCAACGCTGACTTTTCGAGGCTTAGCAAGTGGTTTGGCCTCATGCCCCGCGGCGCCTTCGAGCTCAGCCATCTTCACAATCTCGTCACCTGCGGAGCCAGGGATGCGGGTGAGGTCACAACAAGGCTGACGAGCTTGAAAAATCAGGTCGAGGAGCACTTGGGACTACCATTGTACAAGGGGGAGGTGCGGTGGAGCAACTGGAGTCGGCCGTTGAATCAGGCGCAGATCGAGTACGCCGCTGCAGACGCTTACGCTGGGCTGATGCTGTATCACTGCATGAATGCGAAAAGGATCTCCATGGACCCGGCTCCTCCATTGCCTCTGCATGCGGAGATGTACCTACCAATGACAAAGCGCCTGGGAAAGGTCAGGGAAGTGGTGCTCGGGCCCTTTTGCAAGGATACAGATGGCATCTCTGCTGTGGAATTGTCTCAGCGATCATCAACGATGGGGAAGCAACTTCAGCGACCGCGTGAAGGAGCGGCACCACTTGCTGAGGGCCAAGAAGACGACGAAGAGGAAGGCGAAGGGGAGGAGGAGCAGGGGGAGGAGGTGGTGGAAGAGATGGAAAATGCCATGCAGTCCGGTCACAAAGATGCACCGCCCGCTCCGGACAATGTCTCTCAAATTTTTGAGGCGGCTGTAATGTCCCATGTCGAGGAGGACATGGGATTTGTCATGGTCGGCCGGCGAGGGAGACAAATTCTTTTAGAAGGGCGAAAGATCGGTGACTCCAGCAAAGTTTCCAAACCGCGCCGTCCAGAACATCCTGGACAGGTGCCCGGCGGCGAAGCTGCATCAGAACCACCCAAGAGGATCGCTCGGAGTGGTCAAGAATCCCGGTTCACGCCCATCGATTCAGAAACAGCGAAAGCTCTGTTCGAACGACTCAGCGCCCATCGGAAGGGTGTTGCCACAGCACGCCAGTGTGCGGCGTTTGTCATAGCTCACAATACCTTGCTCTCTGCCATCTCTCAGGGATGCCCGCGGAACGAAGAGGAGCTCCGACAAATCCAGGGCATCGGCAAGGTGAAAGCCGAGCTCTATGGCCCAGCTTGGCTTGCCATTGTTCACGACTTTCTCGAGGAACGTGCGGCCATGGCCCTCAAAGAAGACCCCGAACCGGCTTCATCTGCTTCCCCGCCGAAGACGCCAGCCTCTCGGCGAACACAGCCTGCCAAAGGGGTACGTGAGTCATCCGGCGGCCATACGGAGCTCTCGTTCAGTATGGAGAACGTGAATCTCGAGGCCGAAGCCGACGAGGTGGACATTGAAATTGTTGATGACTTGGACGACAGTTCGGCGTTTGGGAGTCCGCTTCGATCACCGTCTCCGTCGACTCTCAAGCGTAAACGTGATATGCTGAACTTTTCAGCTCAAAGTCAAACCAGACAAAGAACAGTATTGACAAGGTCAGTCTACAACTCCCAACGTCCAGTGGTCAGCGTCAGACGGCAGCCAGATCCAGCTACAACAGCCCAAACACCAGAAAGGGTCCACATAAAGACAACGACCCCTAAACAAATACATGCCACGCGATCTTCGCCAGCTCGTCCACAAGATGCGGCCCCGGAGCCAGGTTTCTCACCACAGGCGACATCTTCCAGGCCACAGACTCAGGCGTCTACGGAGGCACGGATATTGCGCAATAAGCTTATCGCTTTTAACAAGCGAGTGACATCAGCGATTGTTCTGTCGGAAGCCACGATCGAACACATCATCAAGAAACCACCAAAAACAACGCAAGAACTGGTGCAGATCCCACACATCATGCCGTTTGCGAACGCATGTGCCAGGCAGAATCAGTGTTTGCTGGCATTCATTCTTAAATCGACGCAAAAGACTGTCTCGTCGGATTCCTAAGCTCGATGGGGTTGTCTTCGGCTGGAAGCACAGTTTGACCCTGAGCAGGATGTCGCAGGCGGTCCAATTTCGCGGAGATCATTGTTTACCTAGGGTATGGAGTCGTTCCCGCATTGGAAGAAAGCAACCGAGATATGTGCTAGGGGATACTCGAAGCTGCAATGTCTCAATGTCATTCCAAAACCGGTACGACTTTCTCAGTTGAACATGATCCAGCAGTGTTCAGGTGACCGACAGAGTTGTCGATGGACAGAGCAAGTTTGGCCCCCAGAGCTCGGCGTTCACTTTGCGCCATTCTGAGATCGGTCTGTGTTGGCTGTTGTCGCTGCCACAGGAGACGTATCGTAATTCCACGTGACTGACTTGTCTCTCACTGCACCTAGGTAAACCGTCCAAGATGCAAATAAGCCGCTTATCTCCTGGAATATTAGGCATTGGGAGGAATATCCCCATCAAGATCTCCCACAGGTTGCGTGCGTGTTCCACTTGAGTCTCGGCGACTAGGCATGATGTCTCTTAGGTTGTTGAGGCCATCCGGCGTGGCATCTGCAGTCACACCTGTCACCCATCGTACAGGTTTCTGGGCCTCGTAGAGATCTGGGCGATAGTCGGTGTTCGCTTGAGAAACGGGCAATGAACCATCTGTGTTTTCTCCCGGAAGCTCTCGGGCTTTATAATTGCAAGAAGGGTCAGCCCATTCCGATGGCGACGTGATGAAGAGGGAGCCCAACGCTTAAGCTTTGGGCGGTGTTATGTTGGGCTCGAGCCTCAAGGGCTGGGCATTTTCAGGGGCTGGGCCAGTTGTCTCAGTCCTGGCCGTTGCGGTCGTCACAATGAGCTGATCGGAACCAGATCCTTGTGGATTGCCACCAGGATCCTCAGATTTCAGTGGATTACCCACGTCGAGTCTCCCGATACGACAACAATTCTCGTCGAAATTTCGAGAGCTGGCGCCTGTCAACCACGTGTTGGCACAACGCCATTCCGAGCTGAGAATAGATGCCGCTGTAGCCAGCGCTTGCCAGCTCACGGAACGAAGTTTTGCAAAGCTCGCAAACACACGCCATTGGACACGAACAATGGATGATGAGGCTCTTGTCAGCTGTAGGCTCTGCGACAGGGCTGCAGACCGTTGCAGACCGTTGCACTGGTCATCGGGAGTTAACGGGCGCCACGCCACAGCCCTTTGCACGGTTACCGCCGTGGTGGGGGGCAATGAACCGGGATCGCAGCGCTCGGGAACACTTATTAAACTTTTTATACCACGACGCTTGCCCCTCCTCGGAAACGTGAGCTTGTCACGATTCATCGACTATATTTCTCTGCGAGCTGCCCTATCTCATGCAGAAGGCGACAAGCCTGCGCCAATTCTTACTACTCTCAATTGTTGTCAGAATACAACATGGAGCCTCAAGTCCGTCAATTCTCTCCCCCGGAGAAGGTCAACATCGATAAGCCAGATGGATCCACAGAGGACGGCGAGCTCACTCGTGAGCCAACGCCCCGGGTCACTCTCGAGAGGATACCCACGTACTTGCAACCGTCGATATCTGTGAGGGAACGATTACGGCATTTTACGTTCGCATGGTACACTGTCACCATGTCGACGGGTGGAATTGCACTTGTACTGGGTCTCACACCGCATCGCTTTAGGGGCCTCGACACGATAGGGCTGGTGGTGTTCCTGTTCGACCTGGTGTGCTTCGCCGCCATATCAGCCTGTCTGCTGCTAAGATTCCTGCTCTACAAGCACACCTTCCGCAAGACCCTCACCCGCCCGAAAGAGGCCCTCTTCGTCTCGACCTTTTTCCTGTCCCTCGCCGCCCTCCTGTCGAACGCAGAGATGTACGGTTTCAAATTCCTGAGCGAAAAAGCACAGGACGGACTGGCAGTGTTTTTGAGGGTGACCTTTTGGCTCTACGTGGCCACCACCTTCCTCATGTCAGTGATCCAGTACCAGCTCCTCTTCACGGTCAAGGAGCAGCGACGCCTCACTGTCAACTCGATGACACCGGCCTGGATCCTTCCCATCTTCCCCATCATGCTCGCCGGTACCATCGCCGCCTTCGACTCGCCGACCCAGACGCCCTCCCAAGCCCTCGCCATCATCTCCACGGGCCTCGCCGCCCAAGGCCTGGGCATGCTCGTCTCCATCTTCATGTACGCCACCTACCTCTCGCGCCTGATGGTCTACGGGCTGCCCGCCCAGCGGCCCGGAATGTTCATCGCCGTCGGCCCGCCCAGCTTCACCTGCGCCGCGTTGATCGGCATGGCCGACGACGTCCCGCGCATCTTCGCCGCGCAGGTCCCTGTGGTCGAGGGCATGGTCAGCCCCGCGATCCTCGCCGACGGCGTCAAGCTCGCTGCGCTGTACTGCGCGCTGTTTCTCTGGGGGCTGACCTTCTGGTTCTTCGCGTCGGCGGTCTCGTCCACGGTGGCGGGGATGCCGGATCGAAAGTTCCATCTCAGCTGGTGGAGCTTCGTGTTCCCCAATGTCGGATTCTGCGTGTCGACGATCCGCGTCGGTGAGGCGATGGGGAGCCCTGGGATGTTGTGGTTCAGCACGGTCCTCACGATCGTGCTGGTGATTGCGTGGCTGGTCATCGCGTGGCGGTGTGTGATGGCTGTCATCCACAGGGAAATTGTCTGGCCTGGGCACGATGAAGATTCGGACTGATTTACGCCGTGGACTCGAGGTCAAATCTTTCAAGACCTTGGACCATCACTCCATCGCGCTCAGTCACGGCTACCTAGCTGCAGCACAAGGCGCGAAACGAATCCCACTACGCCATTCTGAGCTATAGTGTCTGAAACAGTCGCTAATGAATGGCGGGGCTCTCTGTATGTGAAGCTGCTGGCTGTATGTTCGTGCTTGAGCGTACGATGCAGTTGCTCAAAGATGCACAATGGGTGGTACAGACCTGGTAAGTAACATGATCCCATATCCTCCCAAGCTATGTTTAACTGATCCTTCCAGTCTAGATTCGCTGTCACGATCAACTCGGACCCGGAACTCTTCAAATATTCCACCCCTACAGGTTCGCTGGCTTGAACTCCGATGTGACAGCTCGGTCAAGCGGACTCCGCCAAATTTGCAGGCCCAGGGGAAGGAATTTGAAGCCCAAAGACTCGTTTATTCACTGTCGAGGTTCTATTGTCGAGATACAAACTTTTCGTCAACTCTCCGGCTGGTAATCATGACCCGTGGACGGCGGGACGGATATCGTCGTAATCAGCTACAGCCTTTAGCTCCTTTTGACATCAACAAGCACATCCTTAATTGGCGGCCCGAGCCGCAATAGCTCAAGATTGCCACGTTGATTGACTTGCAGCCAAAGTATTTATAGTTCGCACCAAGACGTCAGCGTCGCAGCAGTGGAGCATACACGTATAGAGTACATGGTACTTAATAATAATGATGCAGTACGGCCCGCCTATCGCTCCGAGCTCGTGCACCTACAGTCCGATAAATCACAGAACCAGGCAAGCAGAATCTCGCCATGTTTGTTTAGTCTTGAACGCGAGGTATTGTAGTCGTCGGATCTCTAATAAGTTGGTTACCTGAGGTAGTATTGATGGCGCGTTTAAAACATCTAAAAGATGCGTCACATCCTTCCTTTTTGGACTCCCTTCTCATCCCTCGGACAATGTAGCTATGCGAGTCTCCGAGGGTTGAATCCAATGGTTAAATGCTTTGCTTATGGGCTGGTCAATGTCGGACAGCGTGGATGAGCTCGTCCTCGACCGGATTTATGCCGGCAGCACGACCACCGTCAGATGTCACCCCAGATTTCAGCAGATTTCAGCAACGCACATAAGACGTGTTGCACAGGCTGGCCTGGGTTCATTAGATCGTCTGGCTCGGTTTGGTCGTTGACTCGTTGTTTCTAGCGGCGACACGTTTATACGTCAACGTGGTCCATCGAGTGGGACCACACCTTACTTGAGCGATGCGAGCCGTGCCACGGAGCCCATTTATCACTGCTGGCACTAGTTGTGGAGATTTCTTCATAGTCGCAACGGTATCTGTATCGTATCCACCTGCCCCCTACCTCATGGCTGGGTGTTTGGTGCCTGACAGCGTTAGCCCATCACTTTGTTTGCTACAGGAATGCGTCGACATGAGTTGGCCACCTAGCTCATTATCACATTCCAGAGAAGGCTGCCACGTCAGGGGGCTGTCTAGGGACAACTACTGAGACTTCCGATAAGTGAGACTTTCGCAGGTTTTCGTATTCCACCCTGATCTACTAAATTCACTAACTAGTAGCTGTGCATTTCTATTTACATCCCGGCCGAATGCGTAAGCAGGGTCACTGTCCTGCTATTTATAGTATATGTGTTCTCCGTCAAACAACGACTGCTTATACCAAGGCCCTACGCTACTACATCATCTGTGTCGGGATTGCCCACCTCCCCGTACAGATCCCCAAGATTGCCTTTTGAAACCCTATCTCAGCACACTGGGAAACTACAAATAAGGTCGAGATCGCGGGCAGTTTTCTCGACTAAACATATTTCTTTATCGTCGATATCCCCGTCGCGGTAGTAACCGACTTCCTTAGCATGATCATGCCAACCCCCTGGCTCTTCCCATGAGGCCATCGCCACTTAGCTAGAAAATGGTTATTACCATGCTGCTCAGGGTCGGGGCGCCGTGACTGCCATCACTCTCTATAGAACCGTCAACAACGTGCATTTTCTCTAATAGACGGACCCGAGCGCAAATTTCGCCGTTTTGTCCTCGTACACGTAAGTATGCTAATCGGGGTTAGATTGCGCGAGGCTTTACGGGTGGATCGGAGTATGCTCAACACTCACGATAAGCATCATCCGCACGTGTCTACCGTCCCTCAACGTTCCCACTCGGGAGTCTGCAAATGAGTGCTCTTCTCCAACAATCCCGAAGTGCTTAGGACCCCCGCGAGCACCAGTTTTGCCAGGAGAGTCAAGCACTCGCGCAGCGACGTTGCGGCCTCGCTGTCGAGCTTCTGGGCGTAACTGGCGAGAAGCGCAGCACCCACTAGTGGGTAGTAAAAACGGACCGTCTACGCGATTACGTAGACTACTGAACCGGGACCCTAAATACTGTTCACTACCCACGACCGCCACGCAGACAGATAGCAGGCCGATGACCGGTGGCAAGCCGATCGTTACCACAGTTGGTTCGAACGGGACGAAGGAGCAGCCATGGCCGGTCATGATTTTCGATCCCGAGTTGGCAATCTTCTGTGGCCGTGGCATTTCCGACGAAGGCCGATCATCAGGGAATGAGGGAGATGCAAGCCGACGAGACAAGGAGCAAGGGTATGGCCGGGCATTCTCTGATAAGACGATACAGAGGCAGGCATCACTGTGCCCGTAGACGCACACATAGATGAGTACCCACTCACGACGCGCAGGGTGATATCATGGGAGGAAAGGAAACGTTGGAGGAAGCTGGAGTCTAAGCATCCCAACAGGGTCTCCGGTGTTGCAGAAGGCGGTGCACTTCCAGGAGCCGCCTTCAGAGAAGCTAGGTCCATATAAATTCAGGCATCTCCAGTGCCAATATAAAGAGCATCAGGTGAAGCTTAAGTGGTCTTTACTGTGTAACCTTGGGTGCTAGGCTTTTGAGCATCCCGTATTAAATGAAGGAAACTGTTGCAGCTTTTATAGCTATGTTAACAACTAAAAAAAAAAAAAAAAAAACCCAGCTCGGGCTGCATAAATACCTGCCCCGCCATCACAGACATCAGATGCATCATCTGATGAATCTAGGTGAGCAACTCAGGGAAATATATATTTCTTTATCACTTACAAGTGAAAAGACTTTTCCATAAAAGACTTCTCAATGCCATAGAGATAGAACTTCATATCAAGCCAGGGTTAGGGTAAGACACTGGCGACTGGGACCAGCCGCATCGGAAACGCGCCCCGCCCCATCTTCAAAGACGCGTCTTCCTCCGGAGTTGAGAACATCGCAGGCGACGACCCCATCAACACACAGCGTTGCGCTCACCAATCGCTCGCATATTCTCTCTCCTCTGAGCAGAATCAACAATGCCTCCCAAGAAATCGACCTCCACCGCTTCGCGCGGACGTCCTCCCGGCTCCAAGAACAGGGGATCGACGTCTTCCCGCGCAGTCGCCGCCGACAATCCCGGTGCTGCCTCTTCCAATTCAAAAGCCAAGGGCAAACAGCGCGCGGAGGAAAGAGACTCCCCCGATCCGCGCCGTCGCGGAGATGACGAAGATGATCCCATGGAAGTGGACGAGGAGGAAGTGGACGACGATGACGACGAAGAGCCCGAGAAGACGATACCGCCTGACCTGTTGACGCGCATCCTGCACGAGTTCTTTGAGAAGGACGGCACGAGGATCACCAAGGATGCAAATAATACAGTGGCCAAGTATATGGATGTCTTTGTCAAAGAAGCCATCGCCAGGGCGGCTGCTGAGAGGGATGGGGGCTTCTTGGAGGTATGCTGTCGCACGGGACGCCTTACACACATGGCACTTGGAAAGACTGGAAAGGGACACTGACGAGCATGTTCCACATCTACAGGTCGAGGATCTCGAGAAGATTGCTCCCCAGCTTCTGTTGGATCTGTGAGGTTCGAGGACCACAGGACATATATGATGCCACCTGACTCACACTTTCTTTCCGGTTGGTCTGTGATCAGATCAACGCCAGCGCCTGGACTTTGCTCCTCCTTTTTATCAGGTTCCTGTAGTACTGTTTGCTCTTGGCGGAGATTTAACAGTCACCGGCACACTGCAATACGGGAACAGGTATGGTCACCAAGAACAGATCTACTGTTCCTCAGGGATCCACAAGAGAGACGGCTGATCTCGCACGCCAGGTTTGACATCTCGGCTACATATTCAGTGAGTGTCCTTTCGACAGCCTCGCCTTCGTGTTCTTCCAGATCGCTGATGTTGACTTCCAGCCTCCCATGTGAATATGCTTAGTGGGCACTTCATCTCGAACACACAGCTGCACTTGTGACACTCGGTACAGGTGTGCCGTCTCATCGGTCGCTGCCGAACAATCAGACCGATCGACCTCATCAACCTCGAATGAAGCACACGGATATCTCAAGATACTGACAGAGGATGCTCGAATCCTGGTCAGGCTGAAAGACCTGAGATCCTTCAGATAGACTTCGAGTCAACCGTCACAAAGTATATGCCGAATCAATGGAAGCCTTGGAAGGGGTTAACCCTCTCCTCGAAACCTAGTGGCGCGTACGCTCGAAACATTCACAAACATCTGGGGTTGCCAATGGTCATGTGCATTGAGTTTCACCCTTGACCAGTCTGCATCTCATCCAGTCTCATCTCGGTGGGAGTGCCACCCGCATTTTTGTCCCAATCTTCAAAGCTATGCGCCACATTGACACATGGACAACTGAACCGGCAAAGATTTCCTTGTCGAACACAATCGAGAGTTCATGTCATGGTATCCGGGCCGCTGAGCATGCAAGACCAAAGCATCTGACTTGAAATACAAGATACGGTCTGCACTTGTTTCGCGAAACACACTGGCCACAACTGGGTGCGATCACCGCTGATCTGCCCGGGTACTGGATTCAATTGCACATCATGGTGGCTTGGCCACTGACATTTTTCTTTTGACGCTTCTCAGGAACTTGTGCAAGCAGTGGCTGGCTTGCGATGCAATGCCTTACAAACTCTATCCTGGACCGACACTATCCTGAACCCATGATCGTTGTGCGCTGAAGTGACTGCCCTGCTTGTCATCCAATACAGTACCACTCAATACTACCTAGGAAGTGCTGGATATGTACGTATATAGCAGACCAATGAAATCGGACGCACTCCGGTGGAACTGTTGACCTTTGCTAGCACGCCGGTCGATGGTCGACTGCAAAACAAAATGAATCGCGGTCTGCCGCCCGAGGAATTGGTACTGCAATGTGGTAGGTCACAGCCGTGATGAAACTGCCTGGAGTCTCGGAGTTGTCACAGCTTGTGGCACATCCTTGCACATCCGTGCGGCTCCTCCAACGCGGGCTTGACCGACGGGGCTGACCCTTGGTACAAACCTTAATTCCATGGCACGGCTTCGACGTCGTCCGGTTCGCCTCCAGCCCAACCTTATCTGAATTGATCCTGATGATGCCTCTTGTCAGCCGAACTTGCGTCGCAGTCACAGGTTGCCATGCTGGATCGATGTGCCGCCCTGACAGCCCTGACCACCCATCATCGGAATGCCTTCAAATGCTATTTCGTCCAGTGTCGAACCGATGACGAGGCTTTGCTGCTTCGCCTGCCGTTCGTGCGAGCTTCGTTCGAGCCGGTCTGTCAGGTTCCCTTTTCAGCCTTTTCCATACGAAGCAGCGGTACGCTTAGATACTTTGAGGCAGCCCGCAGTCTTATACTCCGTCCTCCTCGAGATCCGAGTGGATGTGGACAGCAGCCGGAGAGCCACGGCCCAGGGTCCCAGACGCCTTGAGCCACCCGGAAGGAGCAGTGTTCCGACCCCATGCATCCACAATAGTTGCCACGCGAGAAATAACCTTGTCCGTTTAAGCTTGGCTAAGGTTATCCTGTGGCTGCATCAGAGGTGGGTACGCGGCCCACTGCTCGCCGGAAATCGAAGACGACGCTCAAGGCAGTAGGCCAGTTGCAGGAACTGTTTCTTGATCAGCCAAGCTTCCAACAAGAGACCGGCCAAGCGGCTACTGTTGCGTAGCATACCAACCACTGCTGCCTCGCATTTATTCTCTGGCGCCTGATGTTGCCTCCCGCTGTCCGCTAGTTCGGCGCACAAACTCAAGTTTGACAATCTTGTAACCACCAGGGTCCATCACAGTAGTCACCAAAACTTCCACTTCGTTTCAAGCTTCGTGTCTCTCATCTTTCGTCACAGCCTGACCCCTGTGCCACTTTTCATCCCTTCACACTTGGCTCGATCATTTCTGTCAACAGCGGAACAGCACAGCCTACAAGGGTGCGTCGATCATACAGCATGGGATCGTCCTACATCCGAGAGGATGTGCTTTGGTACCTAGTATGCTGCAACTTCTTATAGTCATGCTCTTCGCCATTCTAGTCCGCCTTTAAACCCTTCTTTCTCTACACTCCATTCTCTCGTCGTCAGGTAGATCATTACCTACGTTTCTTATTCTTTCTTGTTCTTTCTTCACCACAGGCTAGTCCTACGATCCATCAGCGCAAGCCGCCTTAATTCACTTAATTCCGTGGCCGAAGTTGACTTCGCCTGTCCTCTCTCTACGACCTCACCTCTACTACTCAACAAACACACACATCCAAAATGCAGTTCTCAGTAGCCGCTCTCGCCGCTCTGGCAGGCTTTGCCTCCGGTACGTTCCATTGAGCCGACGTTTGATCGAGGATGGAAAAGGATATACTGGATGCGACGAGAACGAAGAGAGCTGGCGAGTGAAGTACAAAATCAGACACTAATACTCCCTATAGCACAGAAAGTGCAGGTCGTCACCGTCAGCTCCTCAAATGGCTCTCTGACCTACTCCCCCGATAACATCAAGGCGGCTGCCGGCGACATGGTGCAGTTTCAGTTTGTGGCTGGCAACCACACCGTGACCCAGTCCACCTTCGACCAGCCCTGCAGACCCATCAACAGCATCATGAGCAACGTGACCGGTTTCCACTCTGGCTACATGCCCGTTGCCGCCGCCCAGAGCTCCGGCATGGTCCCCACGTATACCGTCCAGATCAACAACACCACCCCTCTCTGGGTGTACTGCGCTCAAGGTCGCCACTGTGAGAGTGGTATGGTGATGGTGATCAACGAGAAGTGAGTCCACCCTCCAATTAGACATACTTCATGAGTCTTCGTTGGTGTTAGGTGCTAACTGCTAAACCAGCACATCCGCCAACTCCTCGCGATCTCTGTCTGAATTCAAGCAGCTCGCTTCTGCTCAGACCTCGTCCAGCGCACCCGGTAGCGCCTCTGGCGGCTCCGCGGGTTCCGGTACTGCTGGCGAGGGCTCGACTTCTGGGACTAGCGGTACTGGCACTTCTGGCTCCAGCATGATGAAGGTCGGGGGCACCCTGGGTCTGGCTGGTGTGGCTGCTGCGCTTATGCTCGTGTAAGAAATTTCAGCCGAATGTTCAGCTGGTCACAGGTCGTTGCGGTTGTATTACGGCCTGTGGCCTGGCATTCGAACTTAAAAGGGTTTGGTTAGGGAACCGTGGCGTTTTGGGTTGGGAATACACTACCAACGATGACCTGTTTCGATTAAGTTATGAGACGATTTGATATCAATGTTCTGTGTATGAAGTCTCAGTGTCAGGCTGGGGGATCCGTGGCACGTATAAATAGCATGATCTGAAACCAATGTTTTCCGCCTGCTCTGATTAGTTTCGGTTTTTGGTGTCGCTACTGACAACTTTTGTTGTAAGCAAGTCGCTGAATGTAAAATTCTTATGATGCGTTTGTTAGGACTCCGAGCTTAGTCGACTGTTCGCTAGATCGAGCTATAGGAGGAGTTTCCGCACAGGTGGAGACTCACTGATCGCCATCTAGGTGTGTCTACATACTTGGTCGCGTTCACAAAGACGTTTGTGACTGTAATTGCTACATCGAACAGATCGATCCTCTTGTGTCCAACACTGCTTCCATTCGATACCAAGCTCCATGACACGTCCAGGGTGCCGTTCATTTCCTCCGCATCGACAATCTTTGCATAGACCTCGTATGAGCGAATTACCTGTCCATCTGTCTGGTCCTCCATCAGGACGATGCGGTCAATGGGCGTCGGATAATCCAAGGTTAAGGACACCCCGGTCGCCGTGGTGGTATTGCTCACTCGATCGCTGGAGATGGAACTTCCGTAACAAGACCGGACAAAGTCCCCGAGCTCTTTGTACCGAGCAGCGTGGCGGGCTGGAATGAGCCCGCTACGGTCGGGAGCAAGATCAAGCTCGAGGAGACAATTCCGGCCCACCGTCTGGTGATAGACGTCTATCATCTCGGCCAGAGACCGCAAGGGCTGACTCTCTCCCCAGAACCACCGGTCCTCCGTCTGGAGAGTGGTGTCGCACTCCGCAGGCGCAAAATAGGGACTTGTAGGGTCCCCTCCATCGTTGCTGACGCCTGTTGACCAGATTTCTTGATTCGGAAGACCGCCTGTCGAGGGGGTTACATCAAGCAATCAGTATTGGAAAGCATACGAAGAAAACACTTACTCTCCGTTCCGATCCAGCGAATGGCATTCGCCGAGAGGCAGGTGCCGTTTGTGTCGCAAGAGTTGAAGATGCAAGCCTGCGGCTGGTGTTCCTGAAGGAGGGTCTCTATCTTTTCCATCTGGGTCGCGCTATAACCGCCGTCGAACCAGAGCTTTCAGAGAAACTTGTCAATAAGCCGAATGTCAAGCCCCCGGGAGGGATATAACAGACTCGTGCTTACCTCTGTCAATGTACCGTACTTGGTCCACAGTTCAGTCAACTGAGCAATGACGATTTCATCATATGTCTCGTTGGTAACCCTTATCTCTCCGGGGGACCAAGTTTCATTGACCAAGGAGTTTTGCACGTTCAGGAAATTGTTGACTATGGTGCTATAATAGAAACCGTGCCCAATGCCATACTTCACGGCCGAGTCTGTGAAGAGTTGCACCACGTCCGTCCCATTGACGGGAGAGTACGCAACACTGTAGTTGTACGGACTCGTCGTGTTATCCCGTGTCTCGAAAGTAACGGCACTTGGCCAGGTTGTGAAGCCACAGTTGTGCTTGGCCACCAAGGTCGCATACTGCGCACCGGAAGCCGTGATACTCTGCAGCCACTGGTCGGTATTGAGCAACGTCGGGTCGAACAGCCCTGGATCGGGGACGAGGCCCGGGACCCCGTTGCAGCCATCGATGCTGAGATACGTCGCGACCTCGAAGTGGATGAGCATGCCCACCTCTTTGTCCTGAAAGTCGAGTTGGTCCTGCGTCGGCAAGGCAATCACCGTCCCGTCGATAGGCGAGATGCGGTAATTTGGGTAGCTTCCATTTGAATCTAGACGGCGAGCATAGGTTGGAGGACTGCGGGAAAAGCTCTCACCTGTCATAAAGACTGCCATTAAGCAGCCCGCCAGCGGTAGGGTGTTAGAGCGCATATTGCTCGACTATGAACGGGCAACGAAAATACGCAACTGGGGAAAGAGATGTAGAAAGCAGGTAGGACAACGTCTTGCTCTTTGAAAGGAGATATTTACCTGTCAAGAAGCGGGGGATAACCATGTTGCATTTCAGAGTTGCAATCTAATGTTCGCACTACGACGGATTGGGGCCATGTTAGGTGGATCAAGCTCACATTCTCATGTACAGATTGAAATTACAAGTTCGTGCCGTTTTGTCGTTTTGTATTAGGCAGGTAGGGATCGAAAACTAGCAGGCCTTGAAATGAGCACTGCGGCTTGCGACCTCGGGACAATCGTGACCTCGGGAGAACTCCGTCCACTCCTAAATGCCAATATCGGATAATTTTCGACACATCGCCCTAACCTCTACCCAAGGAATGGGCTCTTGATGGCCACGACGGGAGCTTGAGGCTTTCTACCAGGGTTCGCTTACGGTGGCCTACTCCTGGGCTGTGGGAGGCGCGGCAGATCCATGGACGTCCAGGGGATGATACTCCGGAAAGATAAGACTCGGGCTGAAGCTTTGGGCTGAAGCTTTGGATCTGACTTGGTGGTTGTCTCCATCGGTGGGATGCGATGCTGTAAGGTCCGACGAAGGGTGGCTGGATCATGGATGCAACATATCCCACTGAATGGAGGTTCGAAGATCACGAAGAGGGCATACTGGCACCAAACTTTGCGTTCCATAGCCATCCGTATTAGACCATCGATGCGTGCTATGTTGCTTCCGAGGGCCATCTATAACCCATCAGCGCATATGCCCTGTGACTTGAGTCTCCATTCCTATGAAATCCGACAACAGATCCCCACCCACGAGGTAAGGCTTTCTTCATCTGACGTCTCGGCAGAGCCTCACAAGCCTGGATGCCTGCAATTTGCTTATGGCATTGAGATACTATCAACATCGGCAAGCCAGGTAGCATTCAGTAGCTCCCGGGCTTCTGGACGCTCACTTGGCTCCAAAGCCAGCATGCTTTGGATGAGCCTTACGAAGTGCTCCTCGTCCTGCCCACTGAGCGCCCCGGCAAGGCCGGTCATTTCCCGTAATGATCTTGAACTGAACTGGATGTCGCCACGCAGAAGCCCTAGGAATGAAATAATCGTCAGATCAGCAGGGGAAGAGCAAAAGGGCAGGCAAAACGAACCATTGTCATCGAAATATTGGCAGCCGCGCTCAGATCTGTCAAGTAGATCAGCAGGGAACGATCCAAAAATCGATACCATCTGTGCCAGATGGGCCTCTGCCAAATAATCCGCGGTGGCCGTTGCCTGGCCGTCGAAACATAATTGACCCTGAACTAGCTCCCACAGCTAGTCATATTTCGCACCTAGTCAGTCACAAATGGGTTAATATTGGGGTCCGCTGTGCAACAGTGTACGTACGATGAGTCCGAAGTTCCAGATATCAACCTTGTGGTCCCATGGCGCTCCCAAGATGACCTCAGGGGCTCGTAGCTTTTCAGGCTGGATCCACTCGGTGAGGTGGCGATCGAACCAACTCGCTAGTCCTCCGAGGTGAGCGGTTGGCACAACCATCAAGTATATAGGTACCAAAGGGTCCCGCTTACCAACGCCGAGATCTCCAAGCCTGACGGAAATACCATCAGCAGTTGCCAGGTCCTCATCAGCCGATACGACCGGTTCGGACTCCATATAGAAATCTAAGGGAGGACCAAGTGGGCGGCAATCTTGGAGAAGAACGTCCGACGGTGTGTTCTTGAACATGTCTTCGATCTCGGGGGTCTCAACGAGGATGTTCTGTGGCTTGATGTCTGATATATGTTAGTGAGATTTTCTGATTCATTGTGGGTTTTTTTGGAAACATACCGGTATGTATGATACCACAATGATCATGAAGATAGACGAGTGACAGAAGAAGATCTCTTGAAACCCTTTTGGCGACTGGTATGGGTATTCTTGTATTGGGAAACAAACTCCTGAAATGGGACATATCGGGTCCCATGGGCTTGAACACCAAGCAAGCATGCCGGCCATTTGGTCCTGTATGGCTGAACTCATCCATGAGTCTCATGACCTTTTTTGAACTGATGCCACCATACGCGTCCTGCGACCGGGATTGGATATGCCTCAACATGTCAAGCTCAAAGGTATCGTTTTTGCCGTCGTTCGCATCCGCGGTAAGTGTTTTGAGGGCCACATGTTGATCTGTCCTGAGTACAAGTTCAATTAGCCGGACGATGGTACCAATTTGGTATTTTGCACGATAGCTGCATTCAAAAGCCCGCGGCGCCACCCTTATCATAGACTTACTCCTTATTGTGAGCGAGCCACACAGTGGAGTAAAGCCTATTTCCGAGCTTTCGCAGAATTTTGTACTGGCCGGCTTTGAAAGTATCGCCGAGCCGTACGGGATGGTAGCCGCCAGCACAGTATCGGTCCAGGCTTTCCTCGTCGATGGTTTGCGCGTTTGAATCAGACGCGACAGCAAGGCCCCGCGCAAGGCGGGGTTGCCTGGACCAACTGGTCCTAGCTAGAACACTCCTGAGTATCGATCGCATTGATGCACAAGTAGAATGTTGAGAAGCTTGCCCGACTATACAAGCAGTTTTGTATAATCAATCAGGCAAGTAGAAGGCATGGTGTTGATGCATGTGTTGTCGATGTTGAATCAATTCATGGATCATATTGGCGCAGCCGGCCACGTCCGGGGGGGGGGGGGACATACTTGTTCCACCCAGCATTTTTACTGCAACCACCCAGGAGCCGGCATAGTAACACCTAGTAGACTTTAAAATTAAATACCTTTACTAATCAAGCCTCGAATTTGTATTTAGGTCAGGAGGCCTTGAAAGTACTAACGTAGTCTTTTTCCTATTTTAAGAAGTATAGGATTTAGATCTTTTCGAGAGACAAGATATTAGATAGATATCTTATGTTTTACATAAGAGTCCTAGGTATCAGGGTGCTAGATGCAACGAAGTGAGAGGGTGTGGAGCATAGAGTATAATGCGTAGTAGCTAAGTAAAAGCAGTATATATCTAAGTATAAAGGACTGCTGATTCTTGCCCTTCCTCCTTCCTTACCTTAGGCTGAAGTTCTCTCCTTTTATCTTTAACAGATGCCCCCCTATTCTAGCCGATCCCTAGCTTCAACTATACTTAGGTCTCCTGCTTTAACTATATCTAAGTCTCCCTCTTCCCTAGTCTAACTATATCTAAGTTATCTTAGCCTCCCTTTCTCCTAGCTTAATATAGCTAATCCCTAGCTTCAGCCTCGCCTAGTTGCTAGAGCAGCTGTTTCTTCTGACCTTTTGATGTAGTCCTGACACTAGGTATCTGCATTATATGGCAAACATGTCCTAGAGTTAGGTTTAGGGCTAATATTATTTTCTCTTCGAAAATTAACATAGATATTAAGTCTTTTCAAAAAGAGAATAGGAATTCTCTAATAGATTTCAGGCCTGCTTAACGAGACTTAAAATTAAGGTTCAATTTAATCTATAATATAAGCGAATATACTCTAATTCAAAGTCTACTGGGCGTTACTATAGTAACTCTTGGGTAGCTGCAGTGAAAATGTGTGGAGAAATAGGCTTACATAAGCTGTTTCCTAGGCACAAAACCCTGAAGGCTTATATAGTCTTCTCAGACCTTTATATACAGACAGTTAGCAATTAGCCCATCAGATAAATCTAAGCAACAGATGGCACCAAACAATTCTACTTCTATCGTTCTCTATGTATTCTTTCTCAACAAAATGCTAGGTGAAACAACTATAGCTCTGGGAGGGGGGGGGCAGCAGTGTTGGAGAGACCGTGGCCTGCTTGGTAGGAACCTGGGACCAAGGTACAAAGGGAACATAGCTTCGTAGCATCCCTATAATTAGCATCATCACCCTGTTGGTAAGATAAGAAGATTGTAAAACTTCTAAAGAATTCGTTCAACAGGTAGATCAAGGTGGGAATTGTTGATAGGGAGGAGAAGCTTGGAGGTGAAACCCCCTCGTATTACGATTAAATAAGGATTGGGCTTTTATTAATAGAAGATTTAAGAGTTTGATTTGTCCTGGAGCACAGGGGTCGGAGTCAGTCTCCTAATCGAGACAAAACATAGAGCAATATACACAAACAATAC
The DNA here is from genome assembly GCA_003013055.1 of Juglanconis sp. DMW523. Classification (NCBI taxonomy): domain Eukaryota; kingdom Fungi; phylum Ascomycota; class Sordariomycetes; order Diaporthales; family Juglanconidaceae; genus Juglanconis; species Juglanconis sp. DMW523. The sequence goes on from MUZK01004045.1 coordinate 18,627, forward strand.
ACAGATGCTAGGGGATGTCTTTAGGCTTCTATTTTCAAATATTCTGAGATGATCTTCAGTGAAATTTAGTAGGGAGAAAGACATAGTTTGGGACTTGTTTTACATTGGACGGCAACTGCTTCCTTCTAAGTCTCGTATCGCCAGAGACACAGCAAATATCTTTTGAGGTACGTTTGAGACTCGGTATACAGTCCAGGAACAAAATTGGATAAGCATGAAAGTGGGAGAATCACGGAGGCCACTTGAAATCACTGCCCAGTATCTTGGAAAGGGTTCCAAATTATTCGGATGGGTGGGAAAGACCGGCAAGATAAGAGCATCCGAGTTGTGGACCTCGGGATCGGCCTCACCAAAGCGGCAAACCATCTCCTTGAACTTCCGATATCATGGCTCGACGAGGATGCGGCGAGTCTGCCTTCCTTCTTTCACAGTCGCCACTGGAGATACTCTGTCGTACGAATGCTGGACATTGTGAAAGACTCAGAGTGCCACTAGACGATCGCCGCATTTCAACCTGTCATGGCAACTAAACCCGATCCCGAGAAGAACGGCAACATCAATATAAGCCATGAGCGCCCAGATTCTCATAATGACTTCAACAAGACTCCGGTCGATATCAAAGACGAGGCAGGCGACCTCGCAGCCCGAGCCCTAGCAAGCGGCGCCGTTGACCCAGAAGCCTCCCGCCGCGTACTCAAGAAGATCGACATGTACATCCTCCCCTTCCTCTGCGTCACCTACGCTCTCCAGTTCATCGATAAGACCTCCCTAGGCTACTCGTCCGTTTACGGCATCATCGAAGACAACCATCTGGAAGGACAGCAGTATTCGTGGACTTCCTCAATCTTCTACTTTGGCTACCTCCTCGCCGAGTACCCCGGCGTTGCGGTCTTGCAGAAGTTTCCCGTGGCCAAGTTCCTGGGTGTCAACATCATTCTTTGGGGGGCGATCTTGATGACGTCTGCGGCCTGCTCCTCGTTTGCGGGCATTGCTACTGTGCGGTTCTTGCTGGGCATGACAGAGGCGACGATTTCACCTGGGTTTGTTGCCGTTACGGGGATATGGTGGACGAGACAGGAACAGGCCGGGCGGTCGACGCTCTGGATTTCGTTTCTTGGCGTGGGCAGTTTTGTGGGCGTGCTCATCGCGTATGGTATTGGCCATATCACTGGGAGCTTGTCGCCGTGGAAATACATCTTCCTCATCCTCGGTGCCGTAACAATGATCTGGGGCGTCATCTTTACCGTATTCGTCCCTGACAGCCCGGCGAATGTCAAATGGCTGAGTGAGGAGGAAAAGGTTGTCGCTGTTCAACGGATCGTCGAGAACAAGACGGGGACGAAGAGCCGGCGGTTTGACAAGGCCCAAATACTCGAGGCTGTCACCGACCCAGCGGTCGTCATTCTGGGGTTGATATCATTCGTCAATGCTATTGCATCCGGCGGCCTTGCTTTTGGGTCCCTGATCATCCAGGGTCTCGGTTTCAGTCCCATTAACACAACGTTGATGAACCTCCCATTGTCCATTGTGCAGTTTGTCGCTCAGCTGGGTTGCGGATACCTGTCTACCAAGATCAAGAACTCGAAGCTGCACATTGCTTCACTGGCAATGATCCCTCCAGTGAGGATTCCCACGTCTTTGCAAGTTATAACATTGTGCTAACACCAGTTGTAGATTATCGGGACATGTCTAGTCAATCAGCTGGACACAAACAACAAATGGGGCCGTCTCGTAGGGGTTTGGCTCCTAGGATCTTACCCTGTTGGGTTTATGGTCATCCTCGGTCTACTATCTACCAATATCGCGGGCAGTACAAAGCGGTCTGTAGCATCTGGATGGGTCTTCGTTTGCTACTGTATTGGACAGATTGCCGGGCCACAATTCTTCAAGACCTCTGAGGCGCCAGCGTATCCTCACGGCATTGTGGCAATGCTGTGCGGCTTCGTTCTGAATTTGGTACTGAATCAGATCCTACGGCTCGTCTACGTCGTCGAGAACAATAAGCGAGAGCGACTACTGGAGGGAAATTCAGAGGAGGAAATTGCTGAGTTGAAGCGAGAGAGTGAGGTTCAGGGGTTTGAAGATGTTACGGATAAAAATAACGTGAGTCTTACATATGAAACCATGATCTTCGTTCTTGAGCTGACTGCAGCTAGTTTATGTTCCGGTATATCATATAAAGCAGAGCTGGTGAACAATATTGAGAGTATGATTGAGGTGTCCAGACTGACTCAATTGATGCCTTCAAGAGAGGGACTCCCAGGCCCAAATCTGGCCAGAAGCCATGCTTTTAGAAACGATGCTGTGGCGATAGCTATATGGGCGTCCATAGTGGGAGGGTCTTTTTAAAAGTCTAATTATCAAAGAAACCCTTTTCAGTATTCCTCTCTCAATATTTCCTATCTCCTATTTCGTATAAGAGGCTTTCATAATTGCTGGGGTGTAGGAAACTCGAGTTCTCATACTTTTACCTCATACATGCATTTTGAGGGAAACGGCGTGACTCAAGACTCGTAGGTGTTTTACTTATCATCCGGTGCTCCTCCATTACCCAAGTAGATAGCTCTTCTGCCCTCATCCTTTGTATTGGCACTCAACAATCGACCCATCGGGTACCACCATCTTCTTGCACAAGGGTCTGAATTCGTCCAGCTGGGTTTGGACGCCGAGGGCCATCTGTTGGCCTTTGCACGTCTCTGTAGATGTTGCGTGGCTGGTAGGTCCCGCGTGCCTGATTTTGGGCAGTTCGCGCTATTGGTTGTAGATTGTAGCCTGACTGCCCTTCCTGTTTTTTCTCTTTAGACATACCACAACCCATTTTGATGGTGATTGGTCATGTTTATTCTCTGGCTTTTGACGGAGGCCCGGGGCCTGGGTGGACACGTCGTGTTGGTGAGGTCCTGGGGTATGCGACCTATTTTGCCAACGGCTTTTTGTTTACTTGTTTATGATATTATGACGATGAAAAATGTTGTGGCGGCCATAAGACTTGTTACGTAAAGTATTTGAGGCCGGAGTCTTGTGCTCGAGGTGAAGTTCAGGTCGAGGACGTGTTAAGCTCTTTGAATTATGGTAAAGACAGAATGTGCCAACCGTGATCCAGTCAGTCCTCATCATGAATAAGTGTGACAGGATATAGG
>MUZK01004046.1:0-21771 GCA_003013055.1 Juglanconis sp. DMW523
GCAATACTGCATTCTATTTGCTAGCTTGTTTGTCCTGAAGCCTGCTAGATGGGAAATCGGACATCCAGATATGCTCGTACGCTCCTCGTATGACTGATATAAGTCACAGACTCCTCACGTACGACCGCGTCGCGCTTTTCTATGTATTATTGGTGGTGTTAGCCTTCGCCTGTATTGTTTTGCTCTCTTGCTGTTAACGGCACTGTGTAATCTTGGGTGCTAGGCTTTCGAGCATCCTCTATTGTATGAAGGAAACTGTTACAGCTGTTATAGCTATATTAACAGCTTCAAAACAACAACCGCTTGTGAGTAAAGAATGGTGGTCATGGAATTATTTTTGATTGAAAACCCATTGACATTTGAAAAATTAAAGTAAATTTATTCCGAACTTCAAGTCTGACCTTTCTCTGTTAACTACCTAAAGGACTAAATCACTCATACTGGTTCCTAAATTGCGTCTGCTTTGGAGCCCGTCCGTTGTAGTTGACGCCGGATGTTGCGGTGTAGTTTGCGAAGCAATCATAGTTATAATCAATCTCCTCGATCCGTTGTTGAAGGACAGACACTACATTGTCAAACGAGCATAGTCCGTCCGCATCATAATCACAACCCGCATATGTGTCGTTCACCGGGACCACAGCATCATTACTAAATATAAATAAGTTACTTGTCCATACCTACTTTTCCATTCTTTTATTTTTGAAACGTGTCGGTGTGGGGAGACTCACACAAGGAAGCGAATTTGCTTGGTAGGCTGATAGGCCGGGCACTCAAGCACCTGAACAGTGAAGTGGGCAGCGAATGGTACAATCTTGCTGGCCACGAAGCTGTTTTCCTGCTTGTTTCCAGTGACAGACAGCGGCTCGCCCGCAAATAGGGCGGTCAGGTTAAACGCAGTCAGCGCGTCAAGGACGACGACCTCGTGAGTGGCATCCGCGTAAAGGGACTGATTCAGAGGGAAATATGTCGGATTGTCGTCGTAAGTCTCGTTCAATGCGGAATCGGCAGTGGGATACGTCCCGGTGACGCGGGCGACAAATTCCTGAAGATACCCTTTACCCTGAGCGGCGGAGACCGGTGAGCCTGGCCCGTTATTGTAATAGAAGGACTTGGTGCGAACCGTTATTATTTGTGCGACTCATTCGAAGGCGGAAGAGGAGGGAAGTACCAGGTCATAGTAATATTCGAAGTTGAGATAATCCTGCTGGGAGAACAGGCCACAGAAGGCGGAGTAGCCCAGAGCGACGGTCTCGTACGAGCAAAGCTGCAGCATAGCAACAGCATCGGTGGATGTAAAAGTGATGCCCGTAACCTAGCATACCGCGTCAGCTCAGTCCTCGACATCTAACCCATTCAAAATCTCCTTCAGCTGGCTGACCTGAGAATTTAGCCGAGCAAGGGTATCATTGAACGCATTTTTGGCGAATGCAGCCGCCACACTCGAGCCAATCTCTCCTCTGGAGGTCACATCGGCGTTCGTGCAAGTCGAGTAAGGCGCACCGCTGTTGTTGAAACCCGCGTTCTCCACCAGGATCTCGATATTGACCTCTTCCAGATACTCAGGGACGCCAAAGAACCCTGCAGCGAAGTTATTGGTGGTCTTCACCATCCGGTCTTGCGATTCCGTGCGAAACACAGGAATTGTGCCTTGCTCGGTGAAGTTATTCAGCAACTTGCCGTACAGCTGTCGGTACTGCACTCCCAGCAAGAAATTTTGAGAGCGCCCAAACGGCGTAAGAAGCTCAGCGCCTAGCTTGTAGGTCCAATCTGCGAGGAAGCTCAGATCGCCTGACGCGCTGAATCCGCCGTCCTTGGTAGCATTAGCAATTTTTGCGGCGAATGTCGCAGGTGCAGCGCCTTCGGTTGGGTATCTCGCGCCGTGCCGGTAGAGAAGATGCAGTTGAACGATGTCACATCCCGAAGGAATCAAGGGGCTCGTGTCAGGTAATCCGTAGTCGGAGGAAGAAACAGAATACCAGGGAGACAAATTGCCCCAGTACTTCTTGATGTCAAAGGTCGAGGATGCGGACTCCCCATGGGGCACAGGCGCAACGAGAGGGAACTCATTGGTTGGCCCGGTGTTGTACGGGTAGGCGGCTGCGGTCTCTGCAAGTGCTGGCTCGATCCCGGTGACGGTTGTGGCCGGGTATCCTACCACGGATTCCGGGGGGAACAGCTCGGGGTTGACGGTAGCTATAAGCATGGACAAGCTGGTTAGTGTCATGTGATAGTTTATCCCGCCTTAGTTCAGTAAGAGTGAGAATGGCTATGGTTGTCAATCGGCTGAATATGAGACCGAATAGACTTACTGCTCGCAGGAGGAAAGACATCCGACGTCGTCGCGCCGGCGTCAGGAGAGTCGGTGACGGGACTGGCACCACACACAGCCGCAAGGACTACTATCCTCACCATGGACCCAGAGTGAAGGTACATCATCTTGAATCTGTCCCGCTGCTATATTTCGACAACTTTGAACAACCTTGCCAGTAGTCAGTTGGGGGTCAAGTCAAAAACTGTATCTCTTGGCTGACAGGCCTGGCGTGCAGACGTTCATCCCATCTTTGCACCAAGTTCACCCAAAGTTTAAATATCGAGTGTGCAAAACGCATCACCTTGGAACCCCCGCCCGGTGAGCTGATGGTGCTTGCGGATCGCCTAGGGGTCGTTGTGGAGAATTCGCATCGGGTCCATAGCCATTGGCCTATCACCTGTGAGGAACGTAGCACATGTTTGCAATCTCGGGGTGCTTCCAAAGGTTTTGCTTGAGCCAGGTAGCGCCTAGCTCGGGATACAATAAGCGGTATGCCCGGTTCGGGACGTGGCTGTTTGGATACAATGCGTCAGTCTACCAAGTTCTCGGGTTGAAGTTTGCCAAACACCATGTAATAACCCATAACCCCTCTTTGACGTTGCCATGGTACGGGGCAGAGCGTGCCGAGTTGTCCGGGCGCGAGATTCACCGCTGGACAAGGACAGGCCTCTACCTAACGTTGAGACACGGCCTTTCAGGTTTGCCCTTGCAGAGAACCTGTCCAAATTTCCATCTACTCGATTCTAACTACTGCTTCAAGTCTCCTTGAAGGTTAGCTACAAGGCAAGCTAGGTTGTATGATCGACGTACCTGCGAACCTAGCGGCTCATGACAAGGCCGCTGCACCGATTCGTGGGACGACGTTAAGGCTGTTTTAAATAGCTGAAGGATGGCATTTGAACGTCATAGGCGAGGAGATGGAAGACGCGTCGTTTTCCACGGCTGCGAGGAAAGAATCAATGCTTGAGAAAAGCAAAAACAGACCACCTTCAAGGCCCGGACGAGGAGTACCACCTCAGTTTTCAATGAGTGCCTCGTACTCAGATGCTTTTCAGACGGCCACGGAAAGTATATATCTTACAGGGCACAGCCAGCACTATATCGTAGAAATACTCAGAGTGTATTTTCTTTGATGTAGTGACATTGTACTCCACAATTTACTAGTGGCAACCTGCTGCAGGCCGGTTGTCTCACTAATTTGAAGGTCAGTTCGACTTCGTGGTTCTAGAAATATACTTATATTCTTAAATACCGAATTTACCATATGATCCTGCAGAACAAGCCTTCTAGCGCGTTTATTCTCATATAGTATGTAGCAAATGCAACATCTTATATAATAGAGAGCACATATTATTAATCGATGTTGTAGAAGTAGAGCTAGAGGTGGAGTTTCCCCCATTCTAGTGATAACGTTCTGTACATAAGCAGTGGCAAATGTCTTATAAAGTCCCCTAAAGTATATCTAGTCCATGCGCCCCTTAGTTTTGCCTTACTTACCCCCCTACCCTGTATAGCATATCAATTCGTAGCGACAAGTCTCGTGCTAAATAGAGGGAAGTTTTATAATACTCGTCTGTTAGTTCTAGCTCCAGAATAACCCTAATATGCGTGCGGGTGCCAATTTATTTCACTTTCCCGAAAGGTACTGATGCGAGGTGCTCGCGCGTGATATGGATACTTGCGTTGGGCAGATGGGGAGTGGACTAGTATAGAGTGATTTCAAAGGATGTACCGTGATCTTTATTAGTATGATAATCCCGCTGCCCGGTCAGAGTTGAAGTGCATTCTCGCCTTGCCGCGCGTTGTGCTAGTTGGTCACGCTGCGGCGGACCTAAGGCTGCCTGTTGGTCATCCCGATGATGTTGCTAGCCGACGGGACCCCGAATCCCATGGCGGTCTTCTGCTGCAATTATACCTGGCAATCTCTTGCCAGCTGGGTACCTAATATGTGGCACGATTCGAGAGTCCAGCAGGAGTGATTGCTATGGAGATTCAATAAGCATGGCTGCCAAGAGCTAACTTACCGTCGTGTCCTTCAGGAAGATAATCTCAATCGCGCCAAGGGCACCGGGTCCTGCAACCGTATTTCATACCCAACCCAGCCAGCCTCGATCAACGACTTTTACCTCCGAAACAAAGAGGATCTCAACCTGGAGCGGCTGTCCTGGGCCCGGCAGCTCAGGTTTCAACGAGTCTCCGCCCAAAACTCCCCCAAGAATCTCTGTTGAAGGTTGGTGGTGGGTTTCGGGACGCGAGAATGCGATCAGAGCAAATTCAAAAGCCTCAGACAGAAGAAGGACTACTCACATGGCTGTGGAAGAAAAATATACACACAGCGCTCACAGTTTCACTCTAGAAGTCAATCCTCTTGCAGGCAGGACAATGTTGGATTCGCATTTGAGAAAGTGAGACGAGGCTTAGCTACCTACTAACTAGGTAGGATATCAGCGGAGCCTCTCCAATACGAGGACTGTTGGAAGTCGAAGTTTTCTGTTGTGGACTTAGTACGCAACAGCAACAAGTTTGGAAATTCACCTTTTCCTATTCTCCCTTTTCCTATTCTCCGTTCCCTGCACCGTGTCTACCATTCCTCATTTTCTGCTTCATAGGTATTCTATATATCGTTTCCGAAGACCAAAAAGAGATAGGGAAAAGGGAAGTGGGGCATAGTCGTATAAATAATGCGTGAGGGCGCAGAGGAAACGGGAAAGGGCGACAACATGGCTATAGAGATAGCAAATTGCTAAAAGAAGGTGATGTTACGTAGAACAGACAAAAGAGAACCCGACGCAGGCCTGATTCGAACAGACGCCTCCGAAGAGAATAGATTTCAAATAAGCAATTCGAGTCTATCGCATTAGACCACTCTGCCACTGCGCCAGTTATAGTCCGATTTTGTTGCGGTACGACTATCTTATCATACACCATGTGGAGACCGAGGAGATTGTATCCACCGAAAGAGGTTGCGATCCTACAATGTCTGTCAATTTTCCCCGTATAGGTCGAGCTTCTCTCTGTGTGGAGCCCTACTCAGACGGCACGAGTAAAGCTTTCCAGATGCTTAATCTGCCGGAGAAACTTTAGATAGTCAGATCTTTCTGCCTGACGTCGCACTCGTCTCTGTCTCTGCTATTACAAAATTGTCTTCGTTTCACAACACCGCCTTAATCTCGGTGTATTTTGACGGCGTATGGCATTATCTATCATCCCGAAGGCGTATTATCAAGCCGGATATTAGGACTTTGGGAAAGCAGGATATTCCAGATCGACGGTTTTTGACCCGAAGCTACTGCAACCCTGCAGCCCGATATCGATGAAGAGTTGACGATCACTCACGGGATTATTCGAGACGCTCAACTCTCCTTACCGCCTGATGAAGCGGCATGTCCTGTCACTTCACCGCCAACTGCTAATTTATCGTGTTCCAAAGAGCCTTTTCGACCGAGGTTATCACACACATCATCTCCGTGATGGACGTGTTGACTGTGCTGAAATAGTCTATTGACGTCACTGCAAGGATATGTGTGCCTTTGAGTGTGTTTATGTCTCTGAGAACCCTCTGAATCTTTCAGTACGGTGATCTCCCAATCATTATAATTAGCTCACTCTATTGCCTGTCTTTTCGAACACTCAGTCAGCAAGCGACTTGCTACAAGTACTCGGAATAGCTCGGGTTATACCCTACGCAGTATCCTGGGTAAACGAGCTGGAGTGATAGAGCTTGGAATTTCTATAATCCTACCGTAAAAGAAACTATAGTCGTGCTATAGACATGATTCTCGAAGAGGACAGCTGTACCAATACTAGGCTAAAGAAGCCAGATATTCTGTATACAGTCACTTAGGCTTATATATAATTAAGTAAGACTATACGAAGACGAATTTATACTCTTCTAATAGTCGGATTGAGAAATTGCGCCGTTAATTACACCTCGGTACAATCCAGCGTTCTGGGATAATTTCGGGATTACCACCTCGCAGCCGTTAAGTGACAACACAGGACTGCCATCTCGAGTTTTCAAGTAGTGAAAGTGATTTCAAAGCCACTACTCCACTACAGACCACTAAATATTGCCCCATTGATGAAAGTCTCATCATATGACCTGTTTCAGCCCCAGCTGACGTGCCTCGTTATGACATAATGGGCAGACCGGTCTGGGCTTTTACGACGCAGTGCAATGCGGTCAGCAGTTGGACTGCAGTGCCCACAACTCCATGTCCAGGAGACGAGCCCCGAGTCTCCAAGATTTGTCTGAACGGATTGAGACATGTGGACTCTTCACGTCAGATTCAGCGTCCAATCAACAATGAACGACAAGGCGGCGGAGTGAGTAACTGCGGCTGACCTGCATAAGCCACTGGGTTGAGCGTAAGCGAACGGTGTAGCATTAATCCTATCTAAAAGTGACCGAGAAATCCTTATAAATTGGAAAAGAGATTCTCGTCATCTTTTTAAGTCTTGTTCGAGAATGAAAGCGTTGTTAATATGGAGCGCGTTCTAACAACTATGGAGCTCTTGGAGCTAATTCTCTTGCAACTTGACCTACAGTCGATCCTCACATCGGGAAACCGAGTCTGTCGTCTTTGGAGACACGTCATTCAAGATTCACCGCGGCTTCAAATATTACTGTTTTTCCGACCGGACACATCGTTGGCAAAACATGAACACCACAAGACAACAACTTATTTAAACCCACTGCTACTTCGACGCTTTGAGAATGTACTGAGCAGTACGTCCAATGAAGCACGTCAACTTGTCTCTTCACCACAAGCAGACCATCTACTCAATCCCAAGGCCAGCTGGAGCTGGAGCCGGATGCTGATGCAACACCCTCCAGCAAGGAAGCTAGGGGTATGGATAGTCGAGACGGGCAGCTCTTTTGAACAAGGATTCGAAAACAGGACAGAGGTTCTGGAATTTTGCGGGGAGGGAGGCATAAGTATGGGTATGCTGGCTGAGTTTACAAGTCAGTTGGAGCAAGGCTCTCCTTGTACGTTGTATTGGGGCCACGACGGTATGGAACGTCTGGAGAAGGAGAAAAGCTCGCTGTTTGTTCTAAAGGCTCGGGCATCGGAAAGAGCCTCAGTCTTTAAAATGTTTGCGGAATCAGACATTGTCGTAAGGTTTACTCGGTGGACGAAAGCGAGATAGAGATGCATCACGGTCAGACGACTTGGTTCACAGACTTACTTCCAGGATGCTTGAGCATTCCAGCACCCCATTAAACGTATACACAGAATCACGCTGGTCCCATTGGATCTGCCCCATCGTCCAGCCTTACGTAATTCACATACAGAACACTGAAATCTCTCACTCTGGTCATATCTATATCGAGCGCCGCCTCTACAGGGTTCAAGCAAGTGATCATTTCATTGTCCTATGCCTCCTCAGTGTTGGGTCCACGCCCTGCCAAAGTGTCCACAACCAATTGAAGATGCCATGATGAACGTAAACGGTTGTAGACTTCGGTGTCGAAGGGACCGATCGTCAACATGTAGTTACCATCGGGAGCACCTGTTGCTCTACACTTGCTGTTTATGCCATGCGGCAGGACGTTGGAGCTGATATTATAGGAGACACTGTCGCTTGCGTTGTACACTAAGAACCCTCCGAGAGAGTATAGCCCGCTGTGGAATATTGAAGTATGTCTTGTTTCTAATACTAGAGATGGTTTTTCCTATACTAAACTAGCCTATATATAAGGAACTATAAAGGCTATACTTATAGTTTTACTCCTAGTAATACTGAATACCTATAAACTATAACTAATAAGCTTTTTCCTTGCTACATAGTTTTGCTACTAGTTTCAGAGGAAGAGGCACTTATAAGATAGCCTTATTTCCTATAAGGAGAATTAACCCTATAGGGGAGTGTGAAGTATTATATAATAATCGGTTAGAGGCGAGAATGCAGGCTATTTTAGCCTGACGTCATAATGACCAGCGATCCAATTTATACACTAAATTACCTGTGATCGAATTCACTCTACTGTTGATAGAACAATAATTCACTCTCATCACCGTGAAATCTTACAACATTCACATCATCTGAAATGGCCCCCAGTACCTCGGTCGAGCAGGCCCAGGTCCTCCTCAAGTCGAGCAACCGCATCCTCGCCCTTTGCGGCGCCGGTCTATCCGCCGCCTCAGGCCTGCCCACCTTCCGGGGGGCCGGCGGTCTCTGGCGCAATCACGAACCTACCTCTCTAGCCACGCCCGACGCGTTCCAGAAGGACCCGGCTCTTGTGTGGCTATTCTACGCCTGGAGACGACATATGGCCCTCAAGGCACAACCAAACGAAGGGCACTTTGCTCTTGCCGAACTAGCAAAAACGAAGGAGAACTTTCTCTGCCTCACGCAGAACGTTGATGGTGACGACCCTAGCACACCTCTCCCGTATCTGTTTTCCCGTCCTGACATCTCCCAGGCCTCTCCATCCGCGCCAACCATCCCAAGGACAAGCTCCGCCTGCTGCACGGCAGCATCTTGGATCTCAAGTGCTTCAACGAGTGCGGCTACGTCGAGGTAGACAACCTCCAAGACCCCCTCTGCCCAGCCCTCCAGGCCGCTTCCGCCGTCAACACCCCGGCAGACCAACCCCTTCCCCTCCTCGACCCGAACTCGCCCGTTCCAGAGATCGATGTTAAAGATCTTCCCCATTGTCCCAACTGTAAGCATGGCCTCCTGAGACCCGGCGTGGTTTGGTTCAACGAGATGCTCGATGGTGATATGTTGGACGAGGTCGACAGGTGGATCTGGGAGGGCGGTCCGATCGATCTCGTGCTTGTGGTGGGCACCTCGGCTCAGGTGTGGCCCGCGGCAGGTTACACTGCGAAAGCAAAGGGGATGGGCGCGCGTGTTGCCGTCATCAATCCTGATGCTGACGCGGCAAAGGGCCTGGGGACCAAGGATTTCTTCTTCCAAGGCGATGCCGCGGGGATCCTACCGCGATTGATTCCCAAGGTCACGACGGGGTCCTGAGTCTGGTTCATGCTCGGCGTTACGGTCGTGGAAGGGATTGGTACAGCGTCATATTAATGCCTCTCTAGTTATGCAAGTACAAACTGATACCCCGACGGCCATGATCTCAAAGCAACCTTCTCTTAGCCAAACGAAGAACAGAGGTTGTGGAGTTACTCGACCCGTCCAGGCCCTTGATCAGCTCCGCGCCCCTCTCGCCAGCAACCATAACGCCAAACTGCGGGTTCACCGTCAGCGGCGCCAAGATGCTCGCATCGATCACATGCAGATTATCCATCCCGATCACGCGCGTCGAACTGTCCACGCACTTCTCGATGCGACAGCTTGAGCTCCAGTGCTGGACGGCGCCGACGGCATAGCTCGACGGCGTGGTAATGTACGTCTTGATCTCATCTTTGGTGGCATTCTTCGCAATGTTCAACGGCTGGAGACCCGAGCCGCTCTTGTCCAATGCCGAGAAGATATCGAATATGAATTGTGCAATGTCCTCTGCGTCGCGGCCCGCAGCGTCGGAATAGTAAACCCCGTCGCTGGGGCCGGGGATGAATTTTCCGCTGTCAGAGTCCGGGTTCACGACAACGTGGCCTGTGGAGAGCATCCCCGACGTGCCATAGACATTGAGAGTAATAGTACTCCCGTTAACATAGTCGAGGGTTCCGGCTGTGCCGATGGTGCCCTGGAGGCCAGAGGGAGGAGTATCGCTGTGGTTGATGTATGTCCAGAAGACAGACGTCTGGCCTGCGAACGCATACGGTCCGGAACGGTTGTCCAGGTACAAATTCCGGTCTGATGCAATGGGCGACTGATACGAATACGTGTATGACTCCACACTTGGACCGCTGAGTAGGATGAACGTGTTCGGGTTGTCGAAAAGGCCGGTACCAACATCGCTGTTGTTGATCCAAAGCGACGGTGTCAGGTTCGGGTCCAGGGCGCCAGCTTGGGACATGGTTGACAGGACTTCTGCCGGTCCGATGCCAGAGTGCATCAGGAGCGATGGGCTGAAGATCGCACCACCGCTGAACACAACGCGGCCGGTCGTGGTCAGGTTGATGGTCACCTCTTCTCCATCCACGGTCGCCAAGACCCCCGTCGCCTTCGACCCCGTCCTCACGGCCCGGATCACAGTAACGTTGCTCCTGAGCGAGAAGTTGTCCCTCGCCAACGCCGACTGCAGATACGTCGTCACGGGCCCGCCCCTCTGGCCATTATGGTAATCATACTCGGAGTGGCCGAAGACCGCGTGCTTCTGGTCCGCCTGCTCGTTGATATTCACCTCCGAGTAGCCCGCGCCGTCGACCAGCCACGCCCGTGCCGCATCGTAGCCGGACTGCGCGTAGAACTGGTCGTCCTGCGAGGGAACCGCAATCGAGGGCTGCCGCTCGTACAGACGCGCGATGGACGCCGCGACGTCCGAGCTCTTCCAGCCGGCGGGATGGAAGGTGTCCCAGTCCGAGGCGGGCGGCTCGAAGAACAGGCCCGCGTTGATGGAGGAGGAGCCGCCGATGTTGCAACCGCCGTAGCCGAGTAGCGCGCATTGCACATCAGCGTGTCTGAGCCGGTCGCGAAGATGGTGTTGTCTGTAATTTAAAAAATTAAAAAAATTTGATGTCAGTTTTGCTTCGGCTTCCACCGCCAAGCCGAGCGATTCAGGGATGGGGCCACTTACACAACCCAGGAACATCGACACGGCTGAGATCCGTACCGTTCAGCCAGCCAGGCCTCTCCGTTCCGCCAGTGATGCCATACGAAGGACCACCTTGCTCGAGGAGGAGAGTCTTCCCTCCTGTCTCGCTCAGGCGGTCCGCGACGATGATTCCCGCCGGACCTGCGCCCACGACGATGTAGTCGTATGACTCCGTCGTCCAATCCTCCTTAGCGCGGCCTCCCAACAATGGAGCAGCCGACGCCGCGTGAGCTAGCAGCCCTGCGACTGCTGCAGTTTGAAATGTCCCACGCATTTTGTTGGGGAGGATGATGTTGATGGAGGAGGAAGAGAGGAAAGAAAGGACGGAACGAAGGAGGTCCAGCACGTAGCTAGATGTTGGCAGCGGGGCGACGACGAACTAACAAGAGGCTGTGCCGCTTAGGGCTGATCTTTTGATCCGCTTCTATAAGCTTATATTTTAAGCTCGGCACCGAGCGGCTGAGCCATTCTCGTATCAAGATCAACGACGTCTGTCGTCCATGGGCTGCCAAGGGTCAAGAAGTGGGCGCTTCGTCGTATCACGAAATGATGTGCGGGTCGGTGGAGCAAACTCAACGTCCAGAAGCCATCGGCGAAAGACGGGCGTCCACAAAAAAAGAGGCTAAAAAACTCGTGCAACAGGAGACGCCGATGAGGGCAGACTGGGGTTCTGTAAGGCTGGTTCGAAGAAATGATACTTATGTTGCACATGAGTAATGGTGTGCGACTTGCTGAGATTGTGGCTTGAACTGGAGGGCATGTCACATCAGTATATACCTATGCATATTCCCAATATGAACACATGCGAGAGTTCCCCCATGTTCCAAAACCTATTATATATGGACTTGTAAAAGTGAATCAAGGTGTGCTGAGAGGTGTACAAGCCCACATTCCAACATCGTCGTTGGTGCCAATCAGCATTACCCAGTAGAGACTTGCTCTCCTAGTCTTCGTTGAAAAGTATGGTAACTAGTCCATTAGTACGAAGTTTGACAATGGATGGGGAAAGGGGGTGGCGAGTTTGTTGGCCGTGCACGAACAGGTAACTGACAAGAGCAGGCTCCCTTTTCTTCTCTTTTTTCCCCCTTTTTTGCCTAGCGTGAAGTTTTCAGCTTGCTCGGAGAAATCTGATATGGCTTCACCGCTTGGTTAATACGGTAAAGTGCACTATGATGATGTACTATGATGATGTTTCCCTCGGCATCGCAGTGCTCAGCTCATAGCGGACACTGAGAGAGAAGCGCCTCTTCCACGAATGTCAGACCTTACATGCATACGGTGGAGTGAGCTTGCGGGAAGAATATTCGGAAAGGTTGAGTGAATGTTGGCATACAGAGAGAAACCTTTGTATGCATTACATTATTGGCACCTGGGTATTGTCAGAGAGATCTCTATTATTCAACTTATCCGAATCATAATAATCTTCGGCTTTTACAGTATTATCAGTATCTGTAGTCTAAATATGTCCTGGCCCCCTTTCCTCCCTTCCTCCAGTTTAAGAACTTCCTGGTGTTGGATAGTGATTGGAGTCAAAGATTGCTCCCCATCATGCATTTATAGGTATATTAGGTAGGTCACTGGTCCGAGGCGTTCCATGAAAACGTGTAGGGGAAAGGGCCGCACCACCCCGACACCAGGGTCAAAAGAATCAAGTTCTACTTAAATAGGGCAACTAGTCTTAATAGCTTAGGGCTGTATAGTTATAATAGTACTATAAGTCTGAAAAGCTATCAAGGATAGTTATTATCTATTAGAAAGAGTAGGTATAAAAGCAATAGCAGTAGCTGCCCTTCATCTCCTTCCATTCCAGACCCACCACCGACCCCAGCACTGTACTTTCCATCACGCTCTCTTTTTCATAGCCTTCTGTTCTCCTCCATCAGCCTACTTCTGGAATTCAACATACCGGTTTCTCATGCTCATAGTCTCGATACTCACTCGGACTTTTCTCTCCTCTATGCCCCCCCACTATTAGAAGCCATGATTCCTTAAAATCTACGTTTACAAGTCGATTAGTATGCCGAGATGCTGTAATAAAAGGTGTAGATATATTATTCATTTTTGTATGATAGCCTTTTACTAGTTGGCCGGCCTTGTGAAAGTCTTAGGAGACCCTCCAAGGTTGGTGATGTGAGCTCGAAACCCGGGAATATGACTGGGACAATCTTGAACCGTTATATTTGGCTGTCGGCCGGCTGGAGAGGATTGCCGCGGATGTAACCCGAGGATTGTCTAGATGCACTGTCCGTCCTACTTATGCTGATGATTACGGCGCGTTCCGCGACTGGGCATTTTTCTTACTTGCAAGGCAGCAGTCTCAGATATTCCCCTGGTATCCAGACGGAAAGGTCTCCATCGAAGCGGTCCCGTAGAACGTCTCCGGTATAGCACACCAGTTTGCCTGATATGATGAACCTCTATTGCTCACTCTTTAGTGCTTATCCAGCAGCTGTAGAGGATCCAAGCCAACGCAGACTCGCATGCATGCAGGTGGAGTAACCGGCGTTTGCAGACACGATCAATCACTTCCCAACCGCATTATCGACACTATATAAGGGTGCTATATAAAAGATTCATCCCGGTTGACAACTGCAGGTCATGTCAGTCTTCCGAGGTATAGAGTCAATTTAAATCTGACTGCTGATACGCACCATGTCGTCAAGACCCATGCCCTCTGGCCCCTCGCTCATCGAACAAGCCACCGCCATCCTGCAGGCGGCGACTGAGCTCCAGCAACAACTCTCGGACCACGGCCTGCCTCAGCCGACCCTCGAGGTCGGCGGCCGAAAGGACTGGCACGATGCGTCCCAGCACACTCTCATCCTGCAGGCGCGATCCGCCCTCATCGACGCCAGTCAGACGATGCTCGATCTCGCCTTCGGCCCGACCGACTCCCTCAGCGCCCTCATCGGCCCTGGTCGGGCCAAGCTCGACGTCCTCGCGACGCTCGACGTCCTCGGGGTCGCGCAGGCCGTGCCGACGGACGGCGACATCGCCGTCTCCCGGCTGGCGGAGAAGCTACGGGTGGACGAGGGCCAGCTGCACAGACACCTGCGCTTCGCCTACCTGATGGGGCTCTTCCGCGAGGCTCCGGGCCGCGAGAGCCACGTCGCCCACACCGCGCTGTCCGCCGCGCTGCCCGAGGTCGCGCCCTGGCTGCGGGTGCGAGGCAGCGCGCCGCTCACCCGCGGCGTGACCAAGATCCCCGAGACCATGCGATCGACGTCTTCGGGGGCCGCGGTCAAGGTTCCGACGCAGCTCGCCGATCCCAAGGGCCGCGACCTGTGGCGCGTCCTGGAGGAGGACTACCCGCCGGGCGAGGGGATGCAACTGTTCTCGGCCGGGATGAAGGCGTCCATGGGCCTGTACGTGGGCCCGACGTTGACGCCCTACGTGCACGGCCTCGACTGGGCCGCGGTGGCGGGCGGGACGGTGACGGACGTCGGGGGCGGGAGCGGGCACGTCGAGGTCACGCTTCTTCCGCAGATTCCCCCGGACATCAGGTTCGTCGTCCAGGACTTGCCGACCAACGAGGGCCCGGCGGTGGCGCTCATCGATCAGCACAAGGCGCACGACAGAATCACGTTCCAAGCGCACGACTTCTTCCAGCCGCAGCCCGCCGGCCTCACGCCTCCCAAGGCCTACATCCTCAGTCGGATTCTGCACGACTGGCAAGATGAAGAGTGTTTGAAGATCCTGAAGCATTTGTTACCTGCGATGGAGAGCCACGGTACCAAGCTGTGGGTGTGTGAGCGTGTGCTTCCGGACAGGATGGGACAGATGCCGCGGCACATGGAGATGCAGCTTCGAGGGCAAGACCTGTTGATGTTTACCCTATTCGGAGGCTCGGAGAGGACGCTGGAGCAGTGGAGGCGGCTTTTCATCAAGGCAGATGGGAGGCTTAGGGTGAGCAAGATCATGCAGCCGTTGGACTCGGTCCTCTCGTTCCTCGAGGTAGTCCTTGATGTGAAGGCGGAGTGAAGGCGGAGTGAAGGATCAACAAGGAGTAGTCAATCATAAGACCCGGATGTGCTCACGCACCGTGGCAAGGCTGTTTGATCAGATTGCTCAACTATGTTCAGCTGGACTCCGGCCTCTGCATCACTGAGGCCGTATTTACAGTATCAAGGCCCAGGCAATCAATATAAGCACGCATAATATGTACAAGAATGAGCACACAGCTCCAAAAGTCGACACCAGGTGACCAGCCCTCACGCAGCCCCATATATCAACAGCAGCACCAACACCACCAGCAGAAGACAACAGCCACTACCTTAGATGTAGTCAGCATCCACCCAGTCGGCGTAGTCAGAGCCGAGGATGGTGTCGATGGTCAAAGCAGAGTCCATGGTGGTAGCAAAGCTAGCACGCGTACCGGAAGCACCATCACCAGAGTTGTTGTACTCCTCGAAGGTAACACCGTCGGTGCGAGCGTCACTGCTGCTCCACTCCTCCCAGCCGGCCGAGTTGATGATGTCGCTGAGGCTGCAGCTCTGGAAGGCAACACGGGCATAGGCCCTCCAGGGACGGCCCAGGTAGACGGTGCCCTCGCCGGGGCTGGTCGAGCCGGCCTGGATCGTCGAGTCGGTGAATACGTAGTACGAGTCATTGTCGTCGGAGTCACGGCCGTTGGCGGTGATGGCACCGGCGCCGATGGAGGCGATGGTGCTGCCAACGACCCAGATCCGGGCTTCCTGGCCAAAGATGAAGTCGACGGCGCCCTCGATGTAGCAGTTGGCGTAGATCTGGTTGCCTGTCTCGGCCAACAGTGTGTCCTGGTAGCCGTACAGGCCAACACCGTAGTATCCCTGGTTGGTACCGTACGCAGACAGAGCAATGGCCTGGGAGCCCTCGCCATAGGTGTTCTTGATATCTATGTTATAGATGGCTACGTTCTCGGCCTCATTGATCAGAGTGCCAGTGGACTTGTCGTCGGCGGCGCCGCTGGCCAAGCTGGACGAGTGCTCGATTGAGACCACGTTTCCGCTGTAGTCGGAGGTGTTCTCAGTCTCACCGTAGATGGTGAGAGATCCACTGAGCTCGGGGATGGTCACCTGCTCGGAGTAAGTGCCGCTGTAGATGAAGATGACCTGGGCATCCGAGGAGGATGTGTCAAGAGAGTCGACGGCAGCTTGAATCTGTGGGAACGTGTCAGCCGGCTATGCGCATGTCTAGTTCTGAGGGGTGGGTGGTACACACGGTGGTGTAGTCACAGTCGGAGTCGCACACAGTGATGCTGCCGCTGGGAGCCGTGGTCCGGGAAGAGCTGCTGGACGAGGTCGAGGAGGACGAGACGGAAGAACCCTGAGAGGAGCTGGAGCTGGAGCTCACGCTGGCACTGGCACTGGCACTGGCTCCCGAGCTAGAGGAAGAGCTCGAGGAATCATCTACCGAGGAGCTGGAGGCGGAGCTGGAGGACGTATCCGAGCTGGAAGAAGAAGAGCTGGAACCATAGTTGCCGCTAAACGGGTTGGAAGACTGTGAGCTCAGAGCACCCGGGGACTATAGTCATAACGGGTCAGCCACGAATCAAGCAAGATGCCTGTACTGGAGGCTCTTCGCATCACCTACCGACCAGGAGCTGCTGCCACCGCCGAAGCCTGAGGGACCGGATCCCCATTGCCGCGGGCCAAGGGCAGCTCCAAGAGCAGTCGCGGCCAGCGCGGGAATGAGAGCAATCGACTTGACCATTTTGTTGGAAGAGAACGAAGACGATTGGGGGAAAAGAGTGGATAACTACAAGAACGAAGACGATTGGGGGAAAAGAGTGGATCACTACAAGAACGAGCGAAGGGGAAGCTGTCGATGGGCTATCAAAGCATACAGAACCAGAACGAATACCGGGCCATCACGGACCAGACTTGGCAGGTAGGCTCCATTTATACCTATGCAGAAAAGGAGTGTATGTTGGTCGTCACAAGGCTAGACGCCTTGAAAGAGCTGAGGGCGCGTCAGCAGGGCCCATCGCGGCTAGGGGTCGAGAAATTACGGGGTTCGCTTCCACCATGTTTCGGGCTGTTTGCATATACGTAGTATGGAATCAGTCCGTTTCGAAACGCACGCCCGGCATTGTCAGATCAAGGGCTCCACAACGTGACGAATTGACAAGGCTCCAAGTGATCCCACCAAACATGTCCCCAGCACTATAGTATGAAGCCGATTTTTGAGCCCCCTGTCCTGTACCGTTGTCAATGCGCCCTCTATGGTGCGCCGTAGGGTTACACCATAAGAAAGCATTCGGGCCGCACTCGCTTGTGTTTCCCTGCCCGGCGCTATCCCGTGCTGACAGGTCTTCTCCAGAAACTGGTCCATGGTCGATTCTAGAGGAATTCGGTACTCTGGGTGAAGCTGGTCGTACTCCATTGTAAGGGTGGTTGAGATGTGATTGGCGCGTGTGGTTTGAGAGACTCATACGCCTTCCAGTTGATGGTTGGTATCATGACCTTATTATAGTTCATAATAGTTAGTAGCATAGATGTACCTTAAGTGGTTGTTGTTTTTTAAGCTGTTAATATAGCTATAAAAGCTGTAACAGTTTCCATCATACAATGGAGAATGCTCGAAAGCCTAGCACCCAAGATCACACAGTGCTATGGATATACCTTAAGTACCTCCTCACACTTATAATAGGCTTCACCTAGCTTGGTTATTCTTCTCTAATCGGGAAGGCAAGATATTCTTCCTGGAGTTGCTGCCACTATCTCTGCTGCTGGCCCTACCATAACCCCGTTTCTCATCCAGTCCTTTCAACAGAATGATAAATTGAAAGTTACACATTTCATTCCTTACCGCTATAAGGGTATCGTAAGTTTCCCCCGGCTGAAAACCCGCTCGTGTTTTAAAAATATAGTGGGAATAGATAGGACATTAATAGCTATCTGTAAGAGAAGAGGGAACTTTATCTTATAGTCTTATTCCTAGCAAAGAGTATTTAGTGGTGCAGTTCTTGGATGACCATCTTAACTGGCGAAGAACACAATATGTGCAAAAGAGGGGATTTGCCAACGGTCATATCACTGCATAAGAGAGTGATAGGAATGAAAATTTATAAACCGAAGAAGAAACCTTTCGCCGACTGACGGAACCGCTGCAAGGTATATCGTCCGTGGCTCCTTTCCGAGTAACAGATCTCAAATGGTGGTCGGGATGTGAGGAACTTCACCACTGAACATGCCTTTTTTGGTGTGTGTGTGTGTGTGTGTGTGTGTGTGTGTGTGTGTCGGGAGTGATTGTTAGGAACTCTGCTGAAAATCCTGCGAATCCAATTCCGACATCCGTTGACCACTCTATGCAAAACGCACACACACACACGTGTTGTGGTGGCGGCCTCGGCACAGAATACTCTCGGATTTCTCACTATCCACCCTCCAGTCATTCGTCGGACTGTCAAAACTATGCAGCAGATGAATTCTCAACCACATCACACATCAGCCAGAGACTCATTCCCCAGTCCCCGCGATAGTCCACCACCGACATCAACGCCCTCCCGCTTGTCCGCCTTGATCTCCTCGCGAGCAGCCGCCTGTTCTGCCTTTTTCCTGCTCGATTGTCAGCCTCAGCCTCCACACGCACGTTCCACAGCACCTTCAAGTCACCAAGAGCCGTTCCCAAGACTCACCTATCCAGATCCGAAGCAAAATCCGGCGCCTCGGCCGGCCCTGCGCCGGGGGCCTGCTGCGTGCCGCTCTTCCTGCCCACAGCGTCTGCGACCTTGCCCTCGCCCAGCGTGGCCATTTGTTCGGCGTTGACATTCTCGTTCTCGAGCGGGTCCCGAGGGTCGCCTACATCCGTCGCCCTGGCTTCCTGCTCATCCACGGGACCGCTTCCGTGTACGCCGTGGCCACGGGAGGTGGGGACGCCGTCTTGTGGCTGGGACTGTCCTGCGGCGGCAGTTTCGCCTGACGGGGATTGGCCGTCATGACGGTGTAGTTGCTTGGTGGCCTTTTGCTCCAGTGGGTCGCGAGTGACTGGGTTTCCGGGCTGGAGGTAGGGCTCAGTGTTGGAGGGCTGTATGCCGGCCATGCTGTCGGATTGTGTGAAAATTCAAAAAGGTGATGAAAGCCGTGAAGGGAAGCTGGGGAGGTTTTGTGACAATCTGTTAGTACCTACAGATCGAGCTCAACGGTTTGAGGAGTTTGCGAAGGTGCGTCTGCAGTCTGTGAGCCACTTCTTCTCCTAATCTGGCAAGCCATGAGGTCGTTCTAAGGCTGACCCAGCAGACTGGATATGGGCCATGACATTTGGATGACGTCGTAGCGCGACGGCCCGCGCGACGTGGCGATCACTGACGATCCCGTTAGGGTCTTTTATACTTTGTAACTCGTCTGATGCCATCCTCCCACAATCGTCATCGGCGAACTCGTAAGTCTCAAGACTGTAGTTGTGGTGCCTGTCCATAATAAGATCAATATCTCTATGCGAGGGCAGACTTGAGAACGTCTTGCGGCGAGTTGCACCTAGGCCTCCTTCTTGCCCACCCCCTCCCCCTTTCGCCGTACCCGGGACGTCCAAAAATACAATTTCTTTTGGAAATAAAACCAAAAAAGAAAAAAAAATTCAAATAAGCCCCGATTTTGAAAAAGAACAAAAAAAGGGCAGTATCTGCGCCTTCCCAATAACCTGCCAATCCTGAGGAATGTATCCTTCCTACCTAGGTACCTACCTAGATTAGGTAGGTATCTGTATCTAGGACATCAGAGCAAGTTTACTTTCTCATAGACCTCGTCTGATGTAGTCACCAGCTCCGCTGATCGTCGCTTGTGAAGCCGTCCAATCAAGTGTTATACTAACACCGGACGATACCCCGCTCACGTACCTGCTGGGTCGTGACAAGCCTCACGCATCTAGACGATGGCTACCGGTTGTGTTGTTCAGGACAGCTGTTCAATCATCCTGAACGTATTCAAATGATCCCTCAACTATCCTGCAGACACCTACCTGCCTGCACCAACATGGCAGACGGGCTCTCGCCCACCCTCTCGCTCGTCTTGACGCCCAAAGCCAGTCGAGACGGCGACATCACCGGCCTCAGATTCTCACTCAGCATCCGAAACCTGCGGCTCAAAGCAGGGGACTTCCTCTGCACCTACGGCCGTCGAGACTCGGTGCACCCATCCTCCCGACTCCAGCACTTCCTCCAGGGCATCCCAGCCACCGTACGAGACGACGATGGCCCCGTGCCGTTCGACCTCGTGGGCGAGGATCATGTAAAAGAGATACGCGTCACACGGGAGGTGCAAGGAGGCGTCGTATTTGCGTCTGAGATCCAGGCACTCGACACTGGTGAGAGCAGCAACGATGATGATGATGATGATGCTGCTGCTGCGCTGCGGTGTGACCAGGGAGGGATTGTTGGGGCGGGGCGGTATTTCCTGCCGCGGTTCAGGGCCGGTCAGAAATTCCAGATATCGGTGGATTGGGATCTCGAGCGATGCCCCGAGAGCACGAGGGTGGTGTGCAGCTTTGGTGAAGGGCCAGAGCCGATCCAGAGTACGAGCACGAGTGACGCATTGCTCAACTGCGTGTTTGCGGCCGGACCCTTGAGGAGTTTCCCCGAGGCACCTACACCACAGGGCGCACAATCGGGCTTCGGCGGCACATACTGGTTCGGTGAGCTTCCGGAGAACTTGGATACCGTCAAGTCCTACGCCGCCAAGATCTTCCTGGCAATGTCGGAGCACTTTAAGGACGAGAGAGGAGGCTACCGCGCATTCCTGCGGCGAGTACCCAAGGGTCTCAAGGCAACGAGTCTCCAGTCCAGTAGCATCATCGACTACGATAACGACACCAAGAGCGAACATGACTGGGATTTGGTCAGACTCCTCAACCACACCATGGTGTCCACCTGGGCCCAGCTGGACCCGGAAGACGACGGGACGGAGAACGACTGGTTTACCCAAGGCCTCTCACGCCTCTTCACCGTCTACCTCCCCTTCCGCTTCCAACAGCGCGGGCCCGACTACTTCCGCGCAACCGTCAACGCCTTTCTCTCCGCCTATTTCACCAACCCGCTCGTTTCCAAACCCCTTGCAGACCTCGCCTCTCGCCACCCACGTCAAGACTGGTATGTCGCCTCCGCCAAGGCGACTCGTGCCTTCGTCTACATGCTCAAGATGGACGCCTACCTGCGGCGCGAATCCACGACCCGCGTCGCCGACGTGATGCGGCCCCTCGACGAGCTCGTCCGGGATCTGGGCGCGCGACGGAGATGCGGTGAGAAGGTACAGAGGAAGCATTGGATCGAGGGCATTGCGTACTGGCTGGGGCAGGAGGACGCGGAGGGGCACTTTCGGTGGATGCTGGAGGAAGGCGGGAGGTTGAATGAGCTCAGTGATATGCTGTCTAGCTTCGGGGGTACGTATGGGCCGCAGCCGGTTGAGCAAGAGGTTTTAGAATTTGGGTTTGATAAGAGGAGCCTGGAGGAGGGTGTGGTGAGTGGCGTGGTCGAAAGATCGCGGGCTGCGGAGGCCGGGTTGCGGGACGGGGATCGAATTGTGTGGTACTCGCGGCCTGGGGCTTGTGAGATGCATTATGAGAGAACATGGAGGTTGACGGTTGAGAGGGGTGGGGAGAGTGTCGATGTTGGGTATTGGCCAAGGTCCAAGGCGAAGGTCCGGTGTTGGCAGATCCTAGAGAGACCGAAGCCTGCTGTTCCTGAGGAGAAGGGCGCCTAAGGTCCGGGCTTTGTGGGGGGGAGGGGGGGTCAAGGCCAGGAACCTAGGAGTGTCGTCACACTTAGGGGTCATCCCTGTCATAAGAAAGCTTATCGATAGCGAGACCCACTTTATGTTTT
>MUZK01004047.1:0-21808 GCA_003013055.1 Juglanconis sp. DMW523
AGATATAGAGAATAAGAGAGAGAGCGTTGTTTTATACCATCTGTTGCTTTAAGTTATCTGATGGGCTAACTATATGTCTGTCTATATAAAAGAGGTCTGAAAAGACTGTCCAAGTCTGCTAGGTTTCATGCACAGCTTATATAAGCCTGTTTCTCCATAGGATGTCTAACAAAAATTGAATAATATGATTATTGTAATTATATCTTTATTCTGCTGTTAGTTTACCTATCTTAACCTAAATTCCCTCCTGTAGTAGGCTGTACCTAGCATTTACAGTTGGCTTGAGAACAGACCTATATTGACAATCTGTCTATATGCAAGCTGATATCAGGCGTAACAGCAGCCCGGTACGAAACTTCTCACCAGAGAGACGCCTGTTCATTTCAATCTCGTCTTGAGGAATATTAGGCTACAACAAAAGCACTAAGTATATCGGGACTTTCCTGGACAGCATTTCAGGCATTACTTTGCAACAGACATACCTGTATGCAGGCATAACCTGCAATCAAACCTGTCAATACTAGAGCCTCTATACCCGCGCCAACAGAAGTTCCGGTTGACTACCCAGGCAGGGCTTCACAAAGTTTGTGCTGTATTTCAATGCTGAGATAACAGGTCTATTTGACCTAAAAAGCATTTGTTATATGTTTCGCTTAATATTATAGAGACAAAACAAGGTGGTAATTCAATCAAGGGGTCCTTCCTAGAAGAACCAACTGCTCATGATTCCTCTATCTTGGAAGTATGATATTAAGAAACAAAAACTTTGGCTGAGTCTTATACAAAAGAAGAATAAGGTTTAAATCCCTTTAAATATCTGTTGATGTCAGGAAAGGGTTCAGGGGTACTTGTGCAGTTCCAAGGTTCTCTCAGGAATTCAATACCATTGGTTTGTGAGCTGCAGTAAATCAACGCTTCGTACCTCTGGCATAGGACTACATGAGGAGATATGTTTCTACCTAGTCCATCCTCTGATGCCAACCAAAATTTCCTGCGGTTTCTATGTCCACAGGTCTCCTCCTATCTTCCATCTCTAATTGCTCCATTGATGTTTGGAAATTGAGAACTCACAACTCTTGTCTGCACCGGATGACCAACTACTGCTGAGCAGAGTTTGAAGAGACCGTTTCCTGCTCCTTGCCGCCAGAAAATTCCCACCCCATCCTCACAAGCTCCTCCTCCACCATTTCCTGGACGTTGATCTTGTCATCCTCGTGGGTGGGCCATCTTCGCGAAACGACGACAACGTAGATGGGGTCGGCAGCAATGCTAGCAGGGACACGCGCCTTGTCGGGAGAGACGGGTAACAAGCCAGTCTCCTTGCCAAAAGAAGTGCGCCCATACTCCCCCCTGTACTCCCACTGGTTATCCTTCAACTCCTCAGTTGCATCAAGTATCTCCGTGTCCTGCTCATACTCAAACCGCAGCGGCTTGCCTCTTTCACCACCTGTCATCTTATCCTCAGGATTGTATGACTTCCAGGGGCCCATCATGTGCGCTCGAGGCAGGTCGTAGTAGAAGTCGGCGTTCACGCATAGGTCATGGCGGGATATGAGACGGTTGATGAAGGAAACGACTTGTTCCAGGGACGGAAAGCGAGGGTGGGTTGTAGGTATGAGAAATTGGACCCACGGTCGTTGGCGCAGGTATGAATAGCCGGCTGGGCTGCTGTCGGCCTGCTAATTTGTTAGATCTTTCTGAGGTGATATCGGAAGTTTGACCGACCTTAATGATGCTGACGGTGTCTTTTCCCAAGTCTTCTGCCTCATCCTGTGCACCTTCCTCACCCTCGTCGGCAGCCTCCTTCTCTTCCTCATAGCTGTCGAATGATGCAGGACTCGAGTTCGTCGTCAGGAGTCCATAACTAAGCAGCCGCATAAGACTGTCCTCAATCTCCTCGGTCTCGCCATGTATAGGATGAGGGTAGGAAATGCAGCCTGGCAAACGATCACAGATGTATCGACGGTTCAGCTCCACCAGAGATGTCCAGTCCTGAGCATTGTTCCACAGCCACTTGACGCGCTCTTGCATCTCGGCCATGACAGATTGCTCTGGAGGCCTCTGTTGAGAAGCCCAGTCCTGCTCGAGTTCAAGAGCCATCTCGTCAATGGTTGCGTCGATGGTTGCATCGATGGTTACGTCGATTATGTCCATTGTCGTCGGTGTTTGCAGTGATGGTGTATTGGCTGGTTTGTGGAACAAAGGAGAGCTGGGAGGATTGGTGCAGGTGGTATCGACGTGGTGCAGGTACCTAAAGTGTTGATGTAGTGCAGGTGGTTGACGTAATGCAGATGGTGCTGATATGAGGCAGTTACTGTTGATGTGGTGCAGGTGGTGGTGACTTGGTGTAGGCGGTGTCGATATGGTGTAGGTGGTGTTGACTTGGTAAAGGTGGTGTTAATATGATGCAGGTGATGTCGATGTGGTGCAGGTAGTATTGACGTAGTGCAGGTAGGTGATGGTGTATAAGCTGGTTAATGGAATAAAGGAGAGTTGGGAGGATTAGTGCAGGTGACGTCTATGTTGTGCAGGTAGTATTCACATGATCCAGGTGGTGTCCATATAGCATTGGTGTGATGCAGGTGGTGTTGATGAGATGCAGGTGGTTTTGATATTGTGAGCCTTCAGAGAGAAAGAGAGAGAGGAGTGCTCAGGTCAAGAGGTGTCTAGTAGGTACTTAGGTAGGTGGCAGGTAGGAGAAGCGTTCCTGCAAGAGGTTGCTGAAGGTGGGGTAGAGCTGCTACCTTTACTGTCCTTTCCATTCACAGGCCATATGCCCAGTACGTGCCTTCTACTAACAGACCCTGGCAGTGATTGCCTGTTTCCAACTTATATGCACATATGGACCAGTGGGTTATTGCTAAGGCTGCAGCCCTTGTATAACTCTGGAATCTACCTAGGTACAGTACCTATCTCCTAGGCACCTATAGGTATCAACTGCTCTAGGGTTCCTTGCCTCTAATTAGCTTTATATAGTCTTAAAGATGCAACTAGAAGATATGCTCTTCTGTTTTCTATATAGGAGGATATTAAAGAGTACTGTTTTTTAAGCAGTAAAATTAATATGCAAGGGTATATGTAGGTAACCTTAAATATAAGAGGGAGTATATAGTCTTATATACTGTACTCAACAGACTAAATTACTTAATATAAAGAAGACCTGTTAGGATATAAACTCTAGACCTAGAGTCTCTATATGCTAATGCAAACAAGAAATATATATATATAAGACAATCAACTTTAAACTAGACCTTAGGAAGGAATAGAATATCCTAAACCTAGGACCCTAGTGTCTGCCTAACTAAACTAAATAAGTTTGCATTATTATTATAGGTTAGGGTTGGAAGAGTAGCTATAGAATAAGATATATAGTTATAGGCAGGTTCTAAACTTCTAATAATTAATAGGATAAGAGATTTGTTATTAATAATACTGCTATAGATGCCTAGGTAGCATTTAGTCAGGTAGACAGGAGGGGAGGGGGTATGCTAGTAAAGAGAATAGTAATGTTTAAGGTTGCTATTATTGCAGAGAGAGACAAGAGACTAGTAAAATCATATCTATATAGCTTATAGTTAAAGTTAGTTATAAAGATGAATTCTATTTAATCTCTATTTAAGGCAGATAGAGGCTTAGTTATATAGTTAGAGGAGAGTCCTAGGACTAATATTGCATATATATAGATTGTTTTTAAAGAAATTCATGATTATAATGGCTTACTACTCCTAAGGGCCTAATTGAAGTACTAATAAAGCGCTGACTTACTTACTGATTATTGGATGCTAGGCTTTCGAGCATTCTCCATTGTATAAAGGAAACTGTGACAGCT
Source organism: Juglanconis sp. DMW523 (assembly GCA_003013055.1). Classification (NCBI taxonomy): domain Eukaryota; kingdom Fungi; phylum Ascomycota; class Sordariomycetes; order Diaporthales; family Juglanconidaceae; genus Juglanconis; species Juglanconis sp. DMW523. Next base: position 3,830 of record MUZK01004047.1, read on the forward strand.
TTTATAGCTATATTAACAGCTTAAAAAACAACAACCACTTACTTACTGATTGGAAGCAAGGGAGAAGGCTCTGTCTCATCTGCTCATCTGCTCATCACCTGCAATTGTAGTAGTTACTAGTTCTAAGGACTGCATGCTTGACCAGTAGTACTAGTCATACCCAATGTTTTATGGGACTAATAGTATGGATCCAAGCCTGATTTCTGGCCAGATTTATTGCTTAAAACCTCTCTCTTCAAGACTTCAATTCAATTATTCTGAATATCTCAATTATACCATTAATACTGTTCACTAACGCTGGTACCTAATTGTGCCTAAGATGTCGGATAGAACCCTAACCAGAACCTCTGTACAAATTAAAAGAACTGTGGTAAAATATGAAATAGATGCCACTTCACACAAAGGCGTTGCAAGAGAGTACAAGTCAGGGAGAAGTCTGCTGGTCTGCAGAGTGTCACTATGACTAGCAACTAGCTATGTTGGAAAAGAGACAGATTTGCCGGTATATACACAACATAATGGCAGCATGTGATCATGCGTTGAGGTAGATCAGAAAATCGAATTATGGGGTATATGCAAAATACTTGGAAGTGAATGTTGAAGGAAAGCACCCAGTGCATTGTGGGGCAAGACGCCCCAGCTAGCACACCCAGAACCCACGTCTAGGTTGTGTAGACAGCAACATAGCTGACTTCCATCATTGCACCGTATCCATCTACAGTGGCTGAGTCTGGGTCGCCGGGCTGCAAGGTATGGTTAGAAAAATCAGAAAAAAGAAGACATCAGACGACAGAGGTCATGAAGAAACGTACCCAGCTCCCGCCCACGGCCATGTTTAGGATGATATAGTACGGTTGATGCGCAAGGTTTGTCCACACACTCTGGGAAAAGCTGCTTCCCGTAATAGTGTGAAAAACATCTCCATCCATCGACCACTCAATAGTCTCCGTCTCCCAGTTCCCGCTCGTACGGTCCCACTCTAGGCGCCAGGTATGCAAGCCATCATCGGGGATGGTAATGCTAGTCTGCAGCCCCTCATCGGCATCGTCATCATTGCACTCGTCACCGCAGTGTACCGTGCCGTACCCGGTCAACACGCCGTCGATAGTCTCGAGAATATCCAGCTCGCCACAGGTCGGCCACGACTCGGCGCCGGTACGGAAAGATTCGGGCAGGAGCCAGAACGCAGGCCAGTAGCCCTGCTTGGTCGACTGCGCATTGGTGCCAAAGTCGATCTCTGCCTCGACGCGCGTGACCAAGCCTTCGGTAGGCGTCCATGAGTCGACGGACTCGATCCGGCCAGAGGTCCATCCGTACTCGGTGCTCGAGTCCTTCCACGGGACGAGCTGAAGGGTCTCACCGCCAGAGAGCTGTACGTTCTGGTTGGAGGAAGTGTACTCCTCGAGCTCACTGTTCACGCCGAGGTATCCCGAGATGATGTTCCAGCTGCTTGTGCTAGGTGATGTCCCGGAGCTACCAGTGAAAGAGGCGTACCATCCTAGGGTATATCCCGAGTATGTTGGAGGGGTGGTGGCTTGGACCGCTCCAGCCAGGGCCAGGGACAGGGCCACAGACGCAATGGTGGTTTGCCGTGAACCCATGACGGCGTTTGAAGCGGGCTTTGCTAAGGATCGAAGTAAAGGAAACATGTACAAGGAAGAATGTTGCTCTGAGCAAATATGTACAAGAATAGTAGTGTAAAGGAATGTCGTGATGGCCCGGCCTGTCATCGGTTGGCTTAAAGGAATGTGTAGAGGCGGAACCTGCCTGAGCTTGAAGAGCCGTGAAGATGAAAGAGTGGACAGGCCCATACTGACGAGCGACCCTTAAGTATTATATACGTTATCGACCCGCCCTCGTGAGAACACTCTTTTTTTCGAGGGGCAAATATGTCAATCCGATCTGGCAGGTCTGGAGCCTTGGGGGGGGGGGTCACACGTGGATCCATCCATTTGACTGGGTACGTGACGGGCATCAACCAGATGCAGCTATCATGTTTGAGACAAAATCCCACTTGATCTTAGGAAGGCAACCAGTGAGATGAGAGTCGACAGCCATCAGAAGCTGCAGGCAGAAGGCCACCCCCCCCTCGGATTGGGGCGAAAACTTGTCAAACACGCTGCGAGGGCGGGAGCCTACAGGGGGCGCGCATATCCACAGAACCGATACATACATCGCAGCAGCAGACCTCAGGAAACGCCTCCTTTCGATCAGGGGTTCATAATATGGAGTGGCACATGGCGTTGCCCATTCACGATCTGAGATGGCATTCCGGTGAACCGAAGGGAAGGCAAGGGAATTCTTCCGGTATACATCTCCGGAGAGACGCCTTGAATCCAGCAGTAAGGTGGGCCGCTTTTAAAACATAAAATTAGTTCGAAGCGATGTGGTCGGGCCGATTGGTGCCTATAGGAAATTGACAAGGCAAGGAGGAAGAAAATAGCCGAGCCTAGAAGGATGGTAGAAGGACGACCCCCCCTCCTGGGCAAAAAGGAGAGGGGGTGGTCACATTGCTGGAGCGCATCGGGGGCCCGATTCGGGTTCGGCCCGGAAGTCGTCCTTGTGCCTGCAGATACCACTCGCCAATGAGATGTCGGAACGAACCTGTCAACTTTTAGGCTTCGCGGACGTAGGCGAATGCCACTCCTCGGTCAGGTGCGTGTACATATGTTCGCCGGCTAATGGAGAGGACACGTCAGCTAACAGACACCTGCGCTTTCAAGACTACCTGCCCAGATGACCCTAAGTATTCTACAGCGCATTGTGATAACTATTAGCCAGCCTCGATGAAATGACCCTTCTTCGGCGAATTACCCCATCCCTTGTGATGCTGACAATCGTTAAACTGCGATCTCCTTCTATTTTAGGCCTGGCACGATGGGAATCACCACACACGCACATCCTCAGGAACCTTACAAGGGCATTGGTCCAACAGCACACTTTGGTTCTTTCTCCTTGAACTACTGCATCAAGTGGTCTGCTCCTGGAGACGTTCCGCGGACTGCGTCCGATGGCGTACGTTCGATACCAACATGCATTTGTCCGTCTCAAAGTTGACCGAGCAAGCCATGACCTGATTCACAAGAAAACAATGGGTCAGGCATTGTTATCAGGCGCATGTGTTTATTTGCTTTTTATTATTCCTCACCAACAGTATCTTTTCCTGCGAAGACCCTAACGCTCTCTCTTCACCATTTGAATTCGGAGCAACCTCGCATTCACTGGACCGAATACCTACTTTAACGTAACATCTTGTGCTCTGGTCAAATAGTACTATCGGGCTGTTCCATATATGTACTCACCGTTCCATCAGCGATATCCCTGCTGCTGCTGGTCACCACCATGCCCTGGGTTTTGCTGGCTTGTCCAGCCATAGCCCGAGTACGTGGGTGCACCCTCCCCTCGCCGTTGCTCATCCCTCCGCGAGTGATCGGCCCGACCATGCTTGTCCATTCTCCTCTGGTCACGTCTACTCATCTCATACGCAGGCCCGGCGTCCCGGCTCTCGGTGCTGTTCACCGTGTCCAAGCCCCTCGCAGAGCCGACACTCTTGCCGGGAGCGTCTGGGCGGCCCATCTTGAACACGAAGGCGATGGCACCGAGCAACTCGCCGGGGTCAAGCATGCCGGCGAAGGCGCGGATGCCCAGAGGGCCGCCTTGGTACTGCAGATATCGCGACTCGCCACGCTCAGATCCTGCGTGGCGGTCGATGATGTAGGGACCGACGCCGTAGGCGTAGTGGAAGAAGATGGAGAAGGGGACCATGATCAGGCAGTTCACCATGGCGGGGATGCCGGTGACCACATCGGCTTCGCTCATGGTACTGGTCGGGTCTAGTGGCGAGTTGTTGATGCTGTTGAGAATCCAGAAGATCACCTTGCCTGAGGTTAGCCGAAGAACCAACGCATAGAAAGCCGTTTGTCCAAGGTGAGATAGTGGCAGGGCAAGGAGACACCCACATTCATCAAAAGGTTGAGTCCGACCAGCAACTTGAACGCAAACAGCTTGGAGAGTGGCTTGTGACCCGCCAACTCGGCCTTGAGAATCTTGTAGAATCTCAGACAGGATACCACGGCCGTTATGGTGGACAACACGTGAAATAGGTTGAGCTATATGAGAAACTGGGGTCTCAGTCATAATTCCAGCGACATTGGTCGTCCGCAGCCAACATGTTCATGCACACCACCGGCGGCCGCTCCTGGAAGCCACGAGGCGTGTGTTGGGGCGAGGGGCTCCAGAACTTACCCATAGATGCGCAAAATAGGGCTTGTTCGTGTTTCCGCAATAGATGTTGATGTTTGGCGAATTAGTGACGTCCGTCGCGATGGACACCACGAACTGGACGATAGGGTACTGGAACACCATGATCCACTTCCTTCGATACCATCTCAACCCATCTTTTGGCGTCTCGCCTGACTTCTTGGAGGGCACCTGAAGGCCGCTGAAGAAAAAGTCTCGCTGGTTGTCGTGCGGGCTGATGAACTCCAGCATCAGAAGGAAAAAGTTCCCCAGGGCGAACGACTGCATCATATCACCCCATGGGATGATGTAGAAATACGCGGCCGGGACGACTTGACCGAGAAACTGGATGGCCGAGTTGATGGGGATGAGTAGACAGATGCGCAGGATCTTGAGCTGCTCGTTCGGTTTCGACAAGTGCGTGGCATGACGGAACATGAGGATGAGGATGGAAAGGATCGAGAAGGCAGCGGCGCACCCTGCGATGATTGTCTCGAGTTGGTGAAATGTGAGGTTGCCCGTGACCGGGTCAGTGGGTGCTGTCAAGAGAACCGCGCGTTAGTACTTTACACACAACCAACGTTGTGCATGTTTTGTGGTGGTGATGGTCGTGCGTGCTTGACAGAAGGCTTACTTTGTAGCAAGGGATTTGACAGCGCGCATACGTGGTACGTCGTCGTCGAACTTGAGGAATCACTACTGTCGCTACTGCCACCCTTGTGCAAGAGTCCCCGGAGGAAGATGGGTTGTATTGCGGAATCCATCTGGCGGGCGCTGGCTTCCAGTACCTACTCCAGAAATCCCAACTTCGGTGACTTGGCTTGAGAAAAGCAAAGTCCCCGAGATGGGAACCAACGCAGAACAAGTACCTCCTGTGCCGCAGCCAATTCTAGAACCCCAAGTCTTTGTCGGAGGTAGTATTGACCAGTGACCAGGGGCAAGCAATCGCAAGTCGTGATAGTGGTGGCTGTTAATAGGGATGGCAGGGAAGAAAATCAGGTCGACGAAGGGAAACCTGAAAATAAAACTGCAAGACAGAGTAGACTCGATCTTTATTCTATTCTGAGAAGAAGGAAGGATGTGATCCATGCCATAGGAGATGAGTCCGTAACTATATGTATGTACCCCCGGCTTGCAGCATGGTGGTTGCTGTCGCTTATCTTGTTGACAGGCCATCGATGGGCGGTGCAATTATCACCTCGAGCCTGATACGGAATAGATCGTGCCAGCCACATTCTTGATAGCGAGAATACGCCGTCCTCCGACGTTGAGGTTCTTTACAGGACGGACATGTCCCTCGAATCATGTCCCTGCTCCTAGGTTTCATGATGTCTTCCTGGGCTACGTAGGGCCTCCAGCGTCGCAGGAATCTTACCGCGGGACCGTGATATTGGCACGACCTCTCCTTCTCGCCCACGCAGTATCGTCAGAGTCACCTACGACACCCTCATCATTACTCCAGACTGAAACGTCCAGGACGCGTGAACTCACCATCATGGGAAGACCCCTGTGATGGCGGCAGATGGTCATTGGTAGGAGGCTACTCACCTTCCCCATATGTCGGAACTTTGGATGGAAACATGCCGACCTGCGACGAGGGTCTGCCGATGCGGGTCTGGAAGCCTCACTTGGTGTGGAAGCGCAAACAGTTTCTGTGTTGCGCTTGGCACCACGTCTTTCTTCCAGAAGTGATTGAAGAACCTATCCACATAGCCACACAAAACTTGCCGTCAGGCGCCCGGTTCTTGACAGGTTGGCATAGCCTCAAAGACTCACGCCGAGGAGATATACTATAGTGCTCTCTACCAAGAGACAACGGGCTTGTTCTGGTAAGCCGGCACGCAGATCATCGGAGTCGGAACTTGGACGGCGCCTACAAGTCCCGTTGCCAGGCACTGCCACACAACGGCCTCGTCAGTTATTTATCCATGAGCCACCTCTCCGCAATCCTTCTTGATTCCAAGCTGAGCCATCTGACGGCTCAGATGTTGCATCATCAAATAGTCTGCCATCAACTGGGCGGTGTAGTCTGTTTGCCGACAGGCTTGGCCCCAGACCCTCAGCCCTACAGTCGTCGTCATAAGAATGGCCCACAGCATCCTTCCATTTTCCTTCTTAACTCCCCGGAGTTTGGTCTGGCTCGTACCTTTGTGCCTGGGTGGTTTTCGCTGATCTGCCCGGGGCCGGGCCGGAGCACGGGAGCTCGTGAAGGAAGCACTGCCTCGTGGAAGGCTGCGGAATGGACAGGCTACTCTGCGACGTTGTATCATTCTTGGCTCCTCAGCGGGGCCAGCACGGATCATTCATCTGGGCATGGCAAAAAGAATTTGTGTGGTGTTTGGGGAGCCAGCCCTATGAGAACAGCTCAACTTATCTGCCCGGATCTACCCGTCCGCCGTCGGGGACCGAGTCTGGACAAGGTATCCATGTGGCCCATGTCACCTCGTGAGAGCTTCCTCATGATAATAACAATGATGGACGACGACGCGTGATCTCCAGCCGGCCTCGGTGACTTCGAAAATTCCACTTTCGACATTCTCCATCTCTATTTGATCGCGGCCACCGAAGGGGGGACACGTCAACTCGGCTCTAAAAGATTCCTGCGCCTGCGCCTTTCCTTTCCCCTCCCGATCGCTAGGCAGTTCGTGGACGTGCATAGGTACTCAGCCCCAAGCGACCGCGCTCATTGCTATCTACAAAATCCCATCCGAACATACCTGTTTGGCGGTGGGGCTTGCAAGTCCATGGTACGTATCAACGATTGATTATGTTCCCTTCTTAAGACACGCGGAATACTGCTGCGCTCTTGACCGCGATCCCTGACGGGAAGCGGCATGGCGATCGTTGTCTTCAACCGGGTCGACGAAGCCTGCTGCAGGTGTGGTCTGCTATGGCAGCCAGTTGAGAACTCGAGCTACAGTTGTTCCGCTTGGATTCAGAACTTGACAGTGAATATTTGGAATGGTGAGAGACAGTCTGGTTGAATTCGCGAGGGGGTCGAGGGCGTTCGATTTCCTCATCAACGCTGCTGCCCCCCCCCCTCCCTCTTCGAAACAGCGAAAGCCGATCACCATTTCCGAGGATGATGTCGGCATATGTTCGCTTGGGACGATGCTAGCGGTGCATTTCGAAGATGGTACAGCTGACTCTACTGCTGTGGTTGATACAATATTCTTACAATTTGTGGTACCAGCCTAGTTACCTAGTAGGTACTTATGAGCCTTCCTGACTTGGTACTCGGCCCAGACTTTCTGAGGGTACGCAGCCTATTATTCACCGTTGTGTTGATAGGTCATCCCTCATGTCTTGACGATGCGCCTTACACATCTTCCTTGTGCCGTGCCTCCACCTTCGAATCGCTCGATACTCCGGCACGGTCCGGGCTACTATCAGCACTCGAAGTCGACACCGGTACGTCCGCTGTGCCAGCCTCCCTGCGTATCCTCGCTATCTCCTCGGCCGGCGGCGGTGTCCACTTAGACGACTGGCGCGGGTTGACGCGCTCCAAATACATCGTATCAATCTCCTCCAGCGTCCTGCCCTGGCCCTCGATCACGAAAAAGTACACCAGAATTCCTCCCACGAGGTTGCAGGCTGCAAACACGTATCCGAAGGCGAAGTCGATGTCCGCCGTGATGAAGGTGGTGAAGAAGGCGATGAGGAAGTTCCACGTCCAGTTGCTGGCGGTGGCGAGGGCCATGCCCTTGGCGCGGTACTTGGATGGATAAATCTCGGCAATCAATGTCCAGACCATCGGGCCCCAGGTCGTGGCGTAGCCCAGGATGAACAGCGCCGCCATGATGATGAGGGCAATGCCGGCTGCGGGTGTGTTGACGGGTTCCTCCACGTCGAGGGCAAAGTGGCCGACGGAGGCGAAGATGAGAAAGCAAATGGTCATCCAGATGCTGCCCGTAATAAGGGACCTGCGACGACCATAGTGCTCGACCAGGTAGAGACCAATGAACGTGACGCCAAAGTTGATGCCGTTCAAAACCATCTGCGTGACGAAGGAGCTGATTTGTACCGAGGTGAAAATGGTCTATACTTCATATTAGCAGCAGTACACGGCATGGTGGGGGGCCCATAACAAACTCACAGTTCCGTAGTAAAAGAAGTAATTGGCTCCAGTCAGTTGCTGAAACATCTGCAGCATAACCCCCAGCAAGATTCTGTAGGTCATCCGCGGCGCCTTGAACATATCAACCGTTTCGCCGATCGGACCTTTGTGTTGCAGCTGCTGCTCAGCTTGAAATTTGCTCTCTAGCTCTTCCATCTGGGTGTAGATGGCGAAATGGTTCTCCGAAGCACCATATACACGCATCAACGTGCGCCTGGCAGCCTCCACGTGTCCCTTGCGGTAGACATATCGCGGCGTCTCCGGGAAGAACCAGACACCCGCGCCGAGTATCATAGTCCAGATCCATCCGATAGCGACCACGATTCTCCACGAGCCAGAATTGTCCCTCTGATGCGTGTAGGTACCGTAGTTGAAACATGCGGCGAGGAAGATGCCCAGGGTGATGAAGAGCTGGTATGTGCACACCAGCGCCCCTCGAATCCACGGTGGTGCCGTCTCAGACTGGAACATGGGGACGAGCAGACTGAGTGCACCGACACCTAGGCCAGCTACAAAACGACCGACCGCGAATTGCTGCCAGGAGCTCGATGAGGCGACCTGGATGACAAAGCCTACTGCGACGATCCCGCTCCAGAGCGAAATAGATGGGCGCCGGCCGAACCTGTCCGCGATGGGGGCGGCGACCAGAGCGCCGACGAGTGTTCCAATGGAGAGCAGACCAACGATGAGACCGGATCGAACATTGCTAAAACCGTAGGAATTGTCTGGTTGGAGTTCTCCGAATCTTCGTAGGAAGTCGGGCATCTCGAGGAAGCCGGAGATCTGTCCGGTGTCGTATCTGGAGATGAAGTCAGTACTCGGCCGACCGTAGTATAGTGTCCGGGGAATAATTACCCAAAGATGAACCCACCCATTGAGACCAACATGCCCATGAAAAAGGAGCGCCCTGTTACTCGCTTGACAGGCGAGTAGTCGAGGTGAGCGAGATCTTGACGAGCATCGCTGCTCTTTTCGGAATTAGGGTTCGCATAGTCGAAGTAGACCTTGCTGTTGAAGCTCAACATATTGACGAATGAAGCTCGAATGGCCAGATCATGTCCGTAAAAGAGGATGCTGAAGAGGTGTAGCTATTGCAGGGCGGATACTGGTGGTGTTATATCTATCGCAGAGCTCGGGGCGGTGTTGCTCGGGGCGGTGTTGCTCTGATGCGTAGATCCTGAATAGCTGCCGTTGAAGATCGTCCAACCTCCACAAAACATAAAGAGGCTCTCCACGGGGTAATGCACGGGGAATATGGAGACTGTGGAGGACCTTCACGATATCGACATCTGGTGGGGATCCGGATCAACAAATACTCGGCCCCTTCGCCGCAGCATGACATCAATCTTGCCGAGGAGGCGCCGCGCAGATGGTCATTACGGCACAGGATGTCCATGTCGACAGCAGCTGACCTGAAGAGTCTGGTGCTCGTCTAGTGCTCGGAGCTTTGCGGCTCTGTCCATGGCTGCTGCATGGGTAAGAGTTGGCGTCCGTTGGCGTCCGTTGGCAGTAGCGTTGCGGATGAACAAGGTGCAGGGGCACGGCTCTCCCGGAAACCGTCGACGTCATCTGCCTTTGGATCATTTTGACGCATGAGCGCGAGTCCCGAGAGTATATATCAACGTCATCCCCCAGGTCCACAAAACAGCCTTCTTTGCCTCCGTGCTCACTCCGGATTGGCGACCAAAGACTCGGCCGAAGATCGTGTCTCGAATAGAATTCGGCCCGTTTGTATGCGTTGACACGGGTCAACGACGAGATCGACCAGCTTCTTCGCCTGGTCGCCCCGAGGTGATACCGAGGATTTGTACTGGTGGGGGTCCCCGTGGGGATAGCTGTAAAGACATTGCGGATCTGGAGAATGTTTGTCCGGGCGAAGCCCCACGACGATTCTACTGCGGTGGAGTCTTCCTCTCCAGGCTCAGTCTATCTCTTGTACTCCACGTTTCCGCTTGAAAGTTGAAACTCAGACGAGTCAAGTTACCTTCCTTCGCGGAACCTGCTTCTCTGAATCTTTAATAGCAGTCTGTGTGTTTAGTTAAACCTAGCAACTTGAACTCCGACTCCGCCGGCCCTTGCGATTGGCCGCCCAGCTTTATTAGTAGCTGCAAGCTGAACTGGTTCTGGTCCACAGTACAGTCTCAGCGGCATTTCAGGCACGCTGCTATTGGGCTAAAGGAAATGCATTTTCAGACTGCGGACTCCCTCTGGTAATTCAGGTGGTTTGCTCACAGCAACAGCTCAAATACCAGCGCCGCAAGTCTTTCATATGACTCCACAAAACCCGGAAATCCACCTGCAAATAGACGAGCCCATATCATTGCAGTTTTATGGAGAGGTCTCAAGCGCACGCCCTTGGAACATGACTTCTGCCTGAAGTGTTCATGCTGCGGACTTGCTGTAAGGCTGGCTGGTCTGGACCGCATCGGATGCGACGACTTGACAGGGTATGATATCCCCTTATAGTACCCTGCGATTAATTCAACACATAGTTGTAGTCTCCCTATACCTAGGTAAACAAAAGGAGAATACCACTAGTAAGGATTATTATATTAACCTTGGTAATAAGCTGATGACTCTTTAGTAGTCCTTTTAGTAAGTCAGGGGGAACTCTAAGCAACCTTGTCCTAATGCCTGGTTTTTAGCTCTGTTAAAAATATAATCTGTTCTAAGCCCGAGGCTTTCAAGAATGATGTTGGTGTTCATCTATAGCCTTCTAGTTTAGACCCTCTTCACTTGTTAGACATAAGATCGAATACGACCTAGTGCAAATTTCGTAGTTTGCTTACCTAACATTGAAATCCCTCCCAATATTACTGTCTACCTACAGTGGGAGTATGGTAGCAGGAAATAATAAAAAGTAAATCATATACCCCTGAGTTTCCTATATTAAAAAACAAAAAAGGAACTAGTATAACATCTCTCCCATACAGGCTTTTCTTAGGAGATCTGAGCATGAAAGAACACTTGCCTATTTACTGCTGCCTATGTTAAGAAGACTATTAGGTTATGGTTAGAAACAATATACCTCTCTGGAATAAAAGCCAAGTGACTATCTAATAATGGTTTTGAAATTTGAATAATGAAGAAACTTTGACCTTCTGATTTCTGGCTGGGAGTATCTAGTCTCTATGCTAGCTTGGTCTCTTCACTTATCTAGCGCAAAGGATCAAATGATAGGGTTTAGCATGCTGACCCGACAGGGGAAATGACCATTTGCCCATTCTGGGACTTCAATAAACGACTCTGCAGCTGAACCTCATCAGCCACTTAACGCCACGAAATTGATTTCGCTTCTCAACCTTGTTGTGTCTGTCCTTCTCCATTAGCAGACCTACTGGGCTTCAAGACAACGAAAACCATTACCTCACCTGCTCTTTCTTTGTTCTGTACAGGTCAAGATGCTCTTCATCTCCGCTCTCATTATGGCCGCGGCCGCGGCAGTCTCAGCTACCCCTCAGAAGATCGCTCGCGGTCTTCCTCCTTCACTCAACGTCCCTGCTTGCCCTGCCCTTGGCGGAATCTCCTACACCAACACAGTGCCCTCAACAGACAACACCACTTTTCCCAAGACCGATGTCTCCCTCTGCTACGATGATCGCTTCATCCACCTCACCTTCACGGCCGAGCAGGAGAAGACTTTCTACTGTGAGCTGACTATGCCAGGGTACCCCGCAGGGGCCGTGAGATATTGATTATTAAGTCCTAATTCGGAATGGTACAGATAACGCCAGTGTCCCTACAAATGGGGACATCTATGATTACGAGGTGATGGAGTCCTTCATTGTAAGTGTTTGTCTTGCTTCTCCCCACCCTCCAATGGTAAAATGACCGCCACTTGTCAAAGCTATCAAATAAGCTCATGTGGTCCTGAAGATTCTTGTAAACGGACGGTCAATGAGAAGGATAAAGCTGACCCCAACATCACAGTACCGTGGCACTAACGATCCCGAGACCTACCTCGAGTTCGAGGTGGCCCCCAACAACGTCACCTTCTCAGCCTTCATCTACAACCCCTCCAAGGTCCGCGCGACCGGCGCCGCCTTTGATCGCTTCTACATCACCGATCTGGTGAATGACAAGCTCGCCGCCAAAACCACCATCGACAAGCCTGACGCGGAGTGGTACTCGCACGTACAGGTTCCTCTGGGCTTCTTCAACGTGGACGAGGGAGAGGCGAAGGGCACGAAGTGGCGCATGAACTTCTTCCGCACCGTCACCTCGAGCACCACTTTCCCGAACCAGACCTTTGGCGGTTGGAGTGCGCCCAACGAGACCAACTTCCATATGACCCCTTTCTTCGGTCATGTCACCTTCGTTTAGGCCTCCGTGTTGGCAAGCGCTGGTCGAATGGAAGGTCGTGAGTCGATCTAATGAGCGTGTCCTCGGATGTTCTTTGGAGGCCATGCAGACGTTCAATAAACGAGAATCTTTGTCTTGTTGGTGTTGTCTGATATGCTGAATTCGGCGATCCGTAGTGGTACCCTGAGGTCAATTCCACGAATTTTTCCATGTTGATTTGAAACGACCCATGCGTATAAACTCAGTACCAATTCAACGATGGAGGAGCCCTGTTTCCAAACAATCAAATCTAATACCCTGATATATTGATATTGAATTCAATTTGGCGACAGTTTTCATCATTATTGTCTGGTCGCTAGGGGTCCGTCCAGTAGACGCGTTCAAATGCGCGTCATATCGAGGTATCTCCCTCCCAGAACGCTAACAAATGTCCTATAACCCTCTCTTCGGTCTTTGTGTTATTGCCTACCTTCCAATAGCTTCCAGATTTGACAAGGACCTACTCGCCTGAGCGCACGCGTTGGGGCTGGCGCCCGCGGCGGTAGCAGGGTCTGTAGCGCAGCTGAGCATTAGAAGACTAGAAACTGTATATATAAGCTCTTGAAGTTATGAGTTTATACGTTTTTGGATTCTCTATGAGGGTTGGAAGCTTTACGGTCGTTTCCGCCGCTGTTCGTCAATTCTCGCGGGGCACCGGAGGGGGGGGGTGGATGTTTTTCAATTCAACGGAGCAGAACGTTAGCATCACCGTACTTTTACGGATTATCCATCTCTCGCCCCCTTCGCTTCTGGTTGGTCGCATCACTACGTAATTGTATTCACCTCTTGATACTGGATTAGTGGTTTATCTAGCTGTGAGGCTCTACCAGAGCCACACCTTCTTAGCATTAATCAGTCCTCCCACTTTAGGTTTCTCTAGCAAATCTGATTGTGTGATTACTGCTTCCAGAATGTAGTTCAACTTTTTTTTTGATAGCCCCAATGAAACCTTGTCGGGCTCTCCCCGACTTTGAAGATACACCATTGAAAATATCACCTTGCGGCGGTTTGACAAGGAAAGATCGCAAATCGGTCGTGGGGACGTCAGAGCAGTTCGACGAAATGGTTTAATATTTGGAAGGCACGAAAATATATAGTCAGCTCATTCCGTACCCGGAGAAGACGTAGCAAATAACAATCCGTAATACCTGTGAAGAAGTCCGGCCCAGCATTCAAGTGACACCCTCTATACTCCGTTTCCGTCCAGCCCCAAATCGAGGAGCAATCCAACAAAGGACAGCGCCTAGGGTGCCTAGATAAAGTACTAATAAGGCCTTTTTCTCGCCATGATAAAACCCGTAAAAAAATTATTTCTGAGAAAGCGACCTGTGACAGCAGGGTTGGTGCGCCATGGGTGAGAGGGTGAGAGGGTGTTGAATTCATCAATCGGACGAGAAATACCATGAAATTCCACTCATCCGTGTGCACTAGTAGACGTAGCGACTAATGCGACAGATCAAGTAGAGACAGCGAATGTGCAGTAGGAAATGAAAAGCCAAAGAAACGCGCGTGTACGACGCGTGGTGCGAGAAAGACCACACTTCGCATTTGCATCAAATGTCCAATAAGTTCAGCATGAACTTTAGCAATGCATAGACGAATGCAGTTGTTGTGAGAGAAGAAGACCAAATTTTGCTGAAGTCCAACATGGAGAGTGATAGAGAGAGAGAGAGAGAGGCGAGAGTTATGTTGACAGGCGAGTGTGTAAATGGCATAACAATGTTGGAAGTATAGCGAGTGTGCGGCGAAGACGAAAGGCTTAGTGAAGCAGGTGTTGCTGGTTTCTCAGAGCGTTCAACGGCAACAAAGTTGACATTTGGAGGAAGGAAAAGAAAAGAGCGACGGAAACAAGTGTGAGAAGCGAAAGTGGCTCCGGATGAAGACGTAATCTCCTGGAATGAGTGGACAGCACTCCGAGTGTGCTATCTAGGGCGTAATGGGTTATAAAGCGGGTAGGGCACATGTGCTGAAACAGGTCGACGAGCGTGGCATCTTCCAACGGGAACATTACAGCGCAGCCTTGACAGCCTTGGAAAAGCCGGTGTTGGCATCAGCATACCCAGCATCCCAGATTGCCATGCCGCCAAAGTTGGCAAGCTTATAGCCCTTGATGCTTGAAATAGTCGAGCCGATCTTATCCGACGTTTGCCAGGAGTCGTCCGCAGCGCCTTTGCCACCAGGCACGGCGACAACAAGCTTCGGACTTGGGCTGACGCTGCTCAGCAGGCTGTCCCACGCCTTGAGGCTTGACTCGAAACCGGATGCTCCCACTTCGTTCGTGGGGTCGTTGTAGAATTGGATGTTTAGCCAGTCGAAATTCTGGAGAAGGGAGTTATCGACGAATGTGTTCGACCCGCTGCTGACTTGATGCGCCATGGGAGTGCCACTGAGGTAGTAGGTATGGGTCGAGTTCCCGCTGAAGTACTTTTTAATCGCTGAGAGGAAAGTATCGTAGTGGTCACTGGATTCTGTTTCATTATCGATGTCGACGCCGTCGAGGACTACATCACCAAAGGGTCGAAGATCCGAGGACGATGTACCACCGAGGAACAGGTTCCTTCAAATGACAGCATTAGTACTATGTGGATAATAAAAAAAGAGTTTTGCGGTTATCAAGGGCAGGATCACGGGCTTGTACGTTATCTAACACTTACCAGAGATTGTCGGCAGCAGTGGTGGCATCTTCCGAGCTGTCAAATGTGGCTTTGGAGACAGTAGCATCGCCACCAAACGAGATCATCACCTTGACACCTGAGCTCTTGCATGAAGTAATCTGATCGGCGATGCTGGACCCGCCGTCGCCAGCGACGGTACCGTCGAACAACTCCCAGCCACTTTTGGCGGCTTGAGCGCTGCTGGGGGAGCCTGTATGCTTGGCGAGATTCAACTTTGGCGGATTCAAGTGGGTAAGAAAAGCAAGAATGACAATGTCGTAGTCACCGCTACTACACACGTCTGACAGTTCCAGGGTGCTCTGGCCCCAGAAAGTAGCCACCTGGCTGCCGGTCATGAACGAGTCCCGCTCCAGGACAATCCTCCGGCTGGACGAAGTGTGAGGAGCGGCGCTGATGGCGCCAGCTGCTACCACAGCAGCTACAGCGATATTATATGCCCTCATTTTGGTGATGTGATTAATATGGTAAAAAATTCTGTTCGTGATGTTGAAGAAGACCCAGCTCGCAGGTTGGTAACGAATGCAGTAAAGAGAAGGACTAAAATTGACTCGCCAGGAGCCAGTATCTCATCAAGAGACAAGAAAAGAATAAAAAAGAAGTGTAGTGAAGTCGAACTCAAGTCAGATGATCAGGTCCAAAATCAACACAGACAGTACTGGAGGTTGACGATCGCTTTATACAGAGACAAGTAGTGGCCCCCGTGATAAGCAGTCGCCCAGTTGTTCCATTTGGTAAAGTGTTCTGTTTCAATTCACCGTAAACGGCCAACACCACTGTGGCCCAGCGACTTCTTTGGCTCGGGGCCGGCCCAAGAGAATTGAGCAGCATGATTCAGATTGTGGTCGTCGACATGGACACAGAATGAGTCGCCTCCGCAGAGCGACCCGGCGTTGCAGCATGCATAAGACTTGGGTGGATCGGTTCGTCTCTAGTGATCCGCGGGCTGTTCCGAATTTCCTACCGGGTCGCATATTGGGCCAAGGGCTGTTCCGAATCTGCTGACGGGCCCCATATCGGGCCAGGCTCCAACCGAGATATTGCGCCCCCATCTTCGAGGTCAGGTCACATCTCACTTTGGAACAAGTTCGCGACCACCCGTCTGACCCTCCATGCCGCCCCAAGTTTGGAGAGGCTTACAGCGCGGCCCGAAACCGAGGAAACAGTATCATGAAACAGCGCGATGCTCCTTCAGGGAGCGTGTTGTTGACACAATATTATCGACATCACACCCGGCTGATTGGGAGGACACCTTTGGCTACGTTTGACAGTTGCGAATTTACAAGTTCGAGCTGGGAGATGACTCTCGAGCGATCGCTGTAGGTCTGAACTAAGTCCAGCAAAGATTGTAAAAACAGAGAAGATAGTAGAACAATAAAGGATATTGTATTTGGTCACCTTCATTAATTTTCATCCGCACGGTTTACTTCCATCCTCCATGTGGCGTTTTTTAACCTATGAGCAGTTTGTGAGCAGTGTAGGTTTCTGTTTCTGTTCAAAGTATCGGTATTTATCTCAAGTGGTATACGTATTGGATATCCCCATTCGGATCTGCCCTGAATTGGCCCAACGGAGCCTGAACTGGCAGGTTTCGGTTTTGGTAGTATGTTGTCCACTTGTTGAAATTATTGCATGCTGTGTATGTGGAAAGCAGATCTAGGTATGGAAAACCCAAAAAAACTGACTATTTTAAACTTATAAACATGACCCTACACTTGCGCACTATGGTCAAACAGAGCTGATAACTTTGTCTGTCTGATTCATATTATAGCAATGACCAGATGGTCAAAGGACCAACTAAGATTTGACAACATACACACTTTATGTAGTGATCATCTTGTATCACTTTAGTAAAGACCAAGAGTATCTTTTAGATTAAAAGCCTTCTGCAAGCTCAATGCTAGGGGATTGGTAGACAATCAATAACAAATTATTGGATGTCACTGCCAATCATCTGCTGGTTATAGATACCGGATTTTTCAAAGCCTTCCTACATTGTAACCAACTGAACCTGGACTTTGCTATTCGAATTTCCAGCCAATATGCCCAGTAAGCCAGTCTGTTCAAGGTAATTTGGGCCAAAAGGCTATATATCTCATGGTCAGACTTGTGTTGATCGTGCAGCTCCCATGTTCGGTAGTTGTATCGTGTAAAGTTGTTATTGCCAAGGATGCCGGGGAGTTTCTGGACGAGAGAGAGGACCTTGCGATCAAGAAACGTCCATAAGGCGTCGGTGTGGTCAATGGGAATGATGCGAACGGGTAGACCAGTCTTGCTCGCTAGTAGATAGTTTCGAGCAAGACAGACAAAGCAATACAGGGTCCAGATTCCCACGCCTAAAACAGGCCAAAGCAATGCCAGAGGCAGCATCATGGTACGTAGTAGGGCTTTTGCGAAAGGGAAGCTTGGCAACGTTTCTGAAGTTGACACCTTTCACACAATGTGCAGGCTCGAGGAGAATCCAGAGGGGTTACGCAGATGACGGAATCCGAGAATTGGTCCAATCTTGGAGAGATGGAACTGAAAATGCTAGACGAAGATGCATTGGATGGCGCTGGATCCCATACGGCTGTGCCAGCCAGGCCCACACGTGAGGAGAATATGCAAAAG
>MUZK01004048.1:0-21901 GCA_003013055.1 Juglanconis sp. DMW523
CCCACCCACCCGACTGCAGCACATCTCAATCACCATGGAGGACCACTCCCCGTCCGCCGACACGAGCCTTTCCGAGGGCCATGCCGGCTTCGGGCCTTCAGATCTGGCCCTGAGCCTTGGCGCCGGGCTCGGAGATCTCGACATCCCTCTCGGCTTCGCGGACCAGGCCTGCAAAGAATGTCGCCGCCGGAAGTCCAAGTGCAACAAGGCCATACCGACCTGCAATCTCTGTGTCAAATACCGCAGACACTGTCTGTATGAGAAGCACTCGCGCACTCCGCTGACCNNGGTCAGCGGAGTGCGCGAGTGCGCACTCGCGCACTCCGCTGACCAGAAAGTGGGTCTCCTCGCCCTGGGACGACCTTACCTGCGAGGACGTCCATCACATCGTCTCATCTCATCACCTGCCCACCCACCCACATCGCTGACCCGCGCATACAGACACCTTACTGAGGTCGAGGAGCGGCTGGAGAGGGCCGAGGCACTCGTCCGCCAGA
Source organism: Juglanconis sp. DMW523 (assembly GCA_003013055.1). Taxonomy (NCBI): domain Eukaryota; kingdom Fungi; phylum Ascomycota; class Sordariomycetes; order Diaporthales; family Juglanconidaceae; genus Juglanconis; species Juglanconis sp. DMW523. The sequence continues at coordinate 498 of MUZK01004048.1, forward strand.
TGCGCGCCCTCCTGCCGCCTCATCTCCTGCAAAAGGGCGGTGCATCCCGCGCCACCCGGTCTCCATCGCAGAGACCAAACACCACATCCAGCGACTCGTCCTTTGATTTCAGCAAGCTTGAGCAGCCCGCCTCGAGCTCAGCCTCTTCCGACACCATCAAGTCTCAGGACCAGATGAAGTCCGAGCATCCCGACGATGCGCCTCATGATGTCGAGTCTACCCCGGGGCCGAGTTCCACGCCTGCTCCCTCCGGCGCAGACCTCAAACCTCCCGGTGAGCAACAGCACCCGCCTCAACTGCACGGGGGACGGCTTGCGCCTTTCCGTGTGCCCCAGCGAGGCATGTCTACCATCTTGGAAAGCCCCCCCGCCACCGATGATTTCGAGTGGGACGAGCAGGACGACATGGCCAGTCTCGCTCAGGCACTCTCGCCCACCGGAAGCGTTCCCGACGATGCAGCCCTGGACGGCATGGCTTCGCTCTCGGTCAGTGAGAAGGAGGGCGGCTATCTCGGCGTGGCCTCGGGCGCTGCCTTCATACGGCTGCTGGAACCCAATATGAAAAGGCGAACCCATGCGAAATCACGGCCATCCACCACTACGTATCCATCCTTGGTCCAGCAACCGAACCCCAACCGACAAATCGCCGACATCATGATCGACGCTTATTTCAAGCTCTTCCATCTTAGCTACCCCATCATCCACGAGCCGACTTTCAGGGCCCAGTTTTCTGAGGTCATCCCTCGGCCACATGGAGACTCGTGGCTTGTCCTTGCCTACGTCGTTGCTGCCATCGGCGTCTGGAGCTCGGCAAAAACACCAGACAACCTTGATCTCCAGCTTTTTGCGCAGGCCAGGTCTATCTTGAGCTTCAACTTCCTGGAACTCGGCAACTTGACGCTGGTCCAGGCCTTGACCCTGACCTCCAACTACCAGCAAAAACGTGATAGGCCGAACTCTGCCTACAATTATCTGGGTCTTGCAGTCAGGATGGCAATGGGTCTAGGACTACACAAGGAATTCCAAGGCTGGAATATCTCACCCTTGAATATGGAAATTCGTCGGAGGGTCTGGTGGTCACTCTGTGTCTTCGACTGTGGTGCCACCATCACCTTCAGCAGGCCCTTGACCTGGCCTTTTGATGGTGTCGAGGTGGCTCTGCCAAGAAACGTCCATGATAGGGTTCGTCTCGTTTTCTCAACGTACAAGGGACCTACCGCGCTGACATTTTTGCCTAGGAGCTCACGCCTAACTCGCTGAGCTACCCTGCCGAGACTTCGGACATCACGCCATACAGCGCTGTTCGCATACAAGCAGCCTTCCATCTTGCCACAAATTACATATACACCAGGGTCATAGGCAAGCCGCTTCCAAGCGCCGAGGAGCTCGTCGAGCTTGACAAGGAGCGCATAGAGCCCTGGCTGAAGGAGATCCCGGCTTGTTTTGCGGAATCTGCGACCGTCCCGCCCAAGTACACGTTTGCTCATGTGGGTCTGAGCTGGCGGTACCGAAACTTCCGCATCATTATGTACCGGCCGTTCGTCATCCGCAAGGCTTTCCGGGCTCGTGATGGTCGTCCAGATGAAGATTCCCCTGCGAGTCTCCATGCTTACAACAGCTGTCTGGCCGATGCCAAGTACACCATTACATCTATCAGCAATTACTGGACCACCAACGAGCATACTCGGATGGCTGCGTGGTATGCATTGTAAGTCATTCGATCCTCCCATGATGTTCGGAAGAGCTGCGTCGTCTAACATGGCACTTCAGATATTTCATCTTTCAAGCAGCGCTCATCCCCTGCATCTGTCTGCGTAATCTGCCCTTGTCTGATCGAGCTACCGACTGGCGCCACCAAATCACTACCACCCTGCAGACGATCGCCTCCCTCGCACCCGTCAACGTCAGCGCGGCACGATGTTATGGTGTGATCGGCGAGCTATGCGGACGCTATCTGGATACTATCCCGCCACCGTTCCCACAGGCCTCATCCAACATGAACAACGCCGCGAATGACATTCCCTCGATGTCGAGCCATATGGTCAATAACCATAACGGCAACGGTAGCACCCATGGTCACATGCAGCACGGACAGCATCACCAGGACCCCTACCAGCAGCACATGGATGAGATGATGCTTGCTGTCGACGAGAGTCCGCAGACGCAGATGAACAGTGTATACCCGATGATGTGGCCGAACGTGCCAGCATTTGAAGCGGCGGATCAATTTATGGACGATGCTTGGATGGACTTCCTTGGAGGTGAAGGCGAGGGTGGGCCAGATGCTGGCAGGGCTTGGTACGGACAATAGGCAACGAACACCACGATACCCAGACATCTTTAGTTTCGGGCCAGCTTCTCGACCTCATCAGCAGGCCAACCCAACCGCGCAACAGCCTCGTTCAACCTCAACGTCATCTCGCATTTCGAACCGCGCCCCCGGCAAAAGCATTACCAAAAGACACCCCCCCCCCAAAAAAAAACACCCTGTCGATATGCTACAGCGCGCCCCCCTTTCGGGTATGGGTATCTGTTTTGCAGTGTTGGCCCGACCTAGAGGTGGGTGCGGTCGGCACTGTGTCTGCGGGATCATTGGTATTTGCACGGTATCTCTGCGCATGCCAGAGGCAAGCTCGTAAGTTGACTTGTCAGAAAACTGACTTGGGATGTCGCTCGAACTCGGATCCTCCCCGTGGCGTCCCACGGAGACGATGCAAGAACTGGACTATTTATAAGGCGGTCGCCTTTCCAACTGCGCCAAACAACCCCCTAGCCGTACTGCTCACCCGGTTGGCAACTGTTGCGCTAGCGGGGTTGAGATGAACTGGTGCAGTTTGCAGGTGGGATGCATGTCACGTTTACGTTCGCGCGTGTGGGCGGCGGTTGGGTTCGGTGACGACGCGGTGGCAGTGTGGGCACGATCCGCAGCGCGAGCACCCTTTTTTTTTCAGGGAGCGTCGAACCCTCGCGGTCGTTTCTGGTGGTGTCTTCCTCACTAAGGGGGATATCACATTTCCTTTTCGTTCAATATCAAAGATTCTGAGGGTTCGAGCCCAGTGTTTTTTTCCCTCCCCAGCGGTCGGCGGTGCACGGAGTTCTGGGAACACAGGCAAGGTGTTGTTGATATCCTGATTTCAGCGTTGTTCTTTCAGCTTTGCACTTTTTATACCTGCCGAGACGAGACGAGACTCACGTAGATACAGGACTGGACGAGTGAGTGTGTATATCAGATGTAGATAATCCAGCCTTAGATTCTCACCAGACGGGTTACGTCCCTAGAATATAGAAGCTCGATGAAGACAGTCCCTCTGGGCAACGTACCAACGCTCGTCGCCCGGAGTTACTCTCTCTGTCTCCGCTTATCTCCACCCGTGTGGCCGCCCATCCGACGACGGTCTCACTCTAACAGAAGCATGATCCAGCCTCCCTGTTCTTCTCCAACAACCTTCAATCTCCCTGATCTTCCTGTCGCAACACACAGCGACAACAACAACAACAACAACAACAACAACAACAACAACAACAACAACAACAACAACAACAACAACAGACTTCGTCTCTAACCTCTGCTGAGCCTCGCAACTGAAACTACCCAGCACAACCAACTAACTCATCCTCACCATGGACGACTCCCCCCGCCTGCGCACCGCCAAGGCCTACATCAACCACTTCGCCACGCTCGACGCCACCGTCCTCGCCTCCCTCCTCGCGGACGACGGCTTCACGCACATCATGGCGCCGGCGTCCCTCGCCATCCCGGCCCTGGACAAACAAGGGTTTCTCGAGCACAGCGCCGGCCTGCGGAGGATCATGGCGGGGTTCCCGGTCGCTGCGAGGGAGTTCTGGGAGAGTGAGAGCGGGAACAGCGTGCTGGTGTGGGCGACAAGCAGGACGGTGTTCAGGGACGAGGTGGTGGCGGGGGAGAAGGAGATGTGGGAATACGAGGGCGAGTATGTGTTCATGTTGGAGATGGATGCAGCTGGGGAGAGGGTGGTCAGGGTGGTGGAGTTTTTGGACAGCTTGAAGACGGAGGAAGGGCTGCGGCCGCTGATGAGGAGGGCGAGGGAGAGGTTGGCGGTGCTAGAGGACCAGAGGACGGAGGGAGGGAGGTTCGAATGAACCGGTGCTCATTGTTTACCTTATCGTGGCATCTCTGAGCCTCATCAGTCGTTTACCTTTCCCGGGGGATGGACGGGGCCCCCAAGTCGAGAGATACCCACCTCGTTGGCTATTGGTCACCAAGGCCGACGGTGATACTCTCTCGAGTGCCTCGTCCGCCATGATCCTCGCCTCGCGAATCTTTCTCCTGTGCTCTTCCTTCCTCCTCTTTTGCTCTTTGCTCTTCCCCACCACCTCCTGAAACTTGCTCGACGCCTGGTGGGAGGCCCTCGTCTCTAGCCGGCTCGGCAGGTGGAAGGTCACTTTCCTCCGCGTGCTGCTCTTCGAAGTATCACGGCCCGCCTTCTGTTCCGCCGTCCCGAACTCAGCACGGCTTCGTCGAGGTTGCGTTTCACCGCTATGAGCACCGCAGACTTCCTTCATCACGTCGACTGACATTGCCATTCTCGGTGTGGTCCAGACCGGAGGAGGAGTGAACAGAAGAAGGAAACCAAGAAGGACATTGGCGGGGGGACCGGAGCTCCTTTCTTCACTACCGGACAAGGTCGCACGCGCGAGGCATGTTTGCGGTTTATGCATTTCTCCGACATATTTATGCACTCCTCCGACGTCGCTCATGACGGATGCTGAGCCAGTGAGCCGCCTCACTCTCACAAAGGTAATAATACCCGGTACCCGGTGCTTCCGTAGTATCACTTTCAGACTGTCAAGGCTCCGGACTGGCAGCATGACTATTACCAAAGTAGCTCAAACCAATGAAATGGCATCACCGTCATGTCAAGTGACACGTTGCCAGGCTTACGCTGGGTGGTTAGCGAGGCCGACACGTCAACCACGTGCGAGCAAAGTGTTCAGATGATTCTGCGAGCGAACCTTGTGTCACACTACCTTGGATGCCGTTCGATGAAGTCGCAGCCACTCCCATGAAACCGAAATTCCCAGGCTTGTCATCACCAAGCCCCCGCAGCCTCTCATTCTTGAGAGAGGCCCCCAGACCTCCGCCGCCTCCCCTAGGCGCTTGTGCCAGTCTCTAGCGGAGCCTCCTCCTCCTCCTCCTTCTTCTTCTTCTCACCAGACACCTCGGTCCCTCTCTCATCGCAATGTCCCGTCACGAAAATAGCCGCGATCTTGGTCCGGTCCGCCTCACCAACCTCCTTCATCTCCGTCGTCAGCGCGACGCCCCGCCCCGCCCGCACCCACAGCCCCGTGGTCCACGTCGTCTCTTCCCCCTGCGACCAGGCATGGCTCGTCCCGTCCGCCGCGAACGAGATGCGCGCCTGCGGGTTCACCCACACGGGGTACACGAACGTGTCCGTCGTGAACGCCGTCTTGTCCACCTTGTTCTCCTCGGACGGCAGCACGACCAGCGACACCGCGTCGCTTCGGGCCGCGTCAAACTTGCCTAGCGGCGCCCCCGTCTCCGTCCCCGTCCCCGTCCCCGTCTCCGCGACCAGCAGCCGCCACAGGTCGATGAAGACGTGCCGGTAGATATCGTAGATCTCCTCTCGCCACGGCGACACGACGCTCCGCAGGTCCGGCGCCGCCGACGACGACGCCGCCGCCATTACTACCGGGTCGTCCAGCAGCTGGAGCTGCGTGCGCGCGAGCCAGCGGTCGTGGTCCCACCTCGTCTCGGCCGGCTCGTCGGTGATGTCGTGGCCGAGGGCCTCGCACACGTCGCGGAAGCACGCCTGCACCGTGGACGGGTCCGCCAGCTCCTCGTTGGACAGCGGCGGGTCGAGCAGCCAGGCGCGCCGCAGCATGGTGGATACCTGCCGGAGCACGTCGTGCGCCGAGAAGTCGATGGTGCGCAGCGCCGCTCCCGCTGCCGCCGGTGCCGCCGCCGGCTGCTGCTGCTGCTGCTGCTGCTGCTGCTGCGCGGCGCTAGCTTGCTGATCTGGTGCTTCGACTGACATGATGGAGGTAAGTTTGTTTTTTTGTCTCTCTCTCACCCTCCCTTTTTTTTTTCTTCTTCGTTCTCTCTTCTTCTTCTTCTTCTTTGCCCTTCCGGGTTTCTTTCTGTCAAAGGTGAGATGAGAATGTACCGTTGGATGCGGGGAGGGAGAGTGCCGTAGACAGCGGCCTGAGGCAGGAGCACAGATGCCTCTAAGGGATATAAGATCTATAGTATAGACTATATAGAAAGCCAAGTACCCCTAGCAGCTTAGCCGCTGACGGTTCCTGGCTAATACATCTCAGTCTATCTTCTTCTCGTACTACTTGTGCTCACTGAAGAGAGGGAATCATAGCCATACTAGCCCACCACATCCGCCTGGCGGCCTGGGAGAGTTCGCGACTGGTAATGCACCGTTCGCCTCGTAGCCGGGCGCTCTTACGGATCCTGATTGCTACCTAGGTACCTCTAGGTAGGTGACAAGTCACCGCCGCGATCCGGGTGACCGGTCCACGGCGGCGGCCAGGCTGACTGGTTAGAAGACACTTGGCATATGAGCGGGGGGGCTTGTTCACCCGACGTGGACGACAGGGAGGTCTCGCTTTGCAAAAGACCGAGCCGTGCGTGATATCTCAAGCCGTTTGCCCACCAACCAGACGATTGCGGGTCGTCATCGTATACCTAATCAACGCCCTACTTGTTCCCGAGGTTCAGTCGCGTGGTGAGGGTCGGCCTAAGATGTGCGAGCGGGTGTCAGAGCTGGCGGGCAATTTCGCCGCCGGCGTCTGCTTTCCTACGTGCGTCATCCTGGAAGGTCGAGTGGCGCGGTGCGTGTGGGGTATCGTTGTTGTTTGTCTCTCCCGCTGCCAGGCGAGCATTCCAGCTGACTTGCTGACCTATTTCAGGGGCTTGTTAGTCACGAATTTCATAAAGCAGGGAATGAGCAGGTGACAGGATAGTACCAGGGACTCGACGCGGAGCCCCCAGATATGTAGACCTTATTAGGATATACTCCTTGGCGCCCGATTTTGAGCTTCATATAGCCCAGCCGATTGACGTCGTATAGTCATTTCTGTGTAATAACGAGCCAAACTTGTGAGCCCATGACGGATGCATTTGAATGAACAAGTATGATCACGGTAGCAAGACCTTTGTAGGCTGCCTGGTGTAGGAAGGAGGTGGAGGTGGGCGGTGGAGATCAATCCACACTTCGAAGGCTCTATAACATGGCGAGAATGTTTAGGTAATGGACCCTACTAGACGGTATATCAGAAGCGGGCCGCGTTAAGGTTGCATAGGCGGAAGACTGCGCTGGAAAGAAGGTGATAGTGTAAGGATGCTTCGCATGTTGTCTCGGGCCCCCTACCGTTTTACCTCGCTATTATGTTCGGATTTTGTTTGCGAGGCTCCAATTTAGAGCCTTGACGTCTTCATTCGTTGGACCACACATAGTGAGTTATTGGGACGCAAGTAGGAACTCTCGAGCGTGGACACCCAATGAATCGATCGCACGCCTCATGTGAACACGCTCAGGACATTAGTGAACTGTGGGATGGTATTGACGTTCGTCTGAGCTAAACTGAATTTAGATAAATACTGAATTGTGGGGGGGGGGGGTTCCAAAAATAAAAGCATGGTTCCCTTAGTATATCATAAGGCCCATTTAGCGAAATCTAAAATCGAAATTAAATTATATATAAACTTGGCCAAGGCATTCGAGTACAAAGTCTACTGGGTAGAACTATGCCAGCTTATAGGTGCGCAACCCAAGCTAATTTGAGCTTCCAAGTCTTCGTTTCTGGCCTCCAAGATTTCATATCGCAACCTGGGCAGCCTGAAAGCGCTCTCTTATTTGTCACGCACTCGTCACCACTTTCGTTATCACCAAAATCCTCTCGGAGAATTCACCGTATCAACGCACGTTATGGCGCCCAAGCTCACTAACATCCCGGACGAAATTCTGGGCGCGGTTCTTGAAAACTTCTGTCTATACTGCACCCTCGAATACGGCTACGATGCTCCCGACAACTACTTTGGAGTTTGAAAGATAGGAAAACAGGACCCGCAAAGCCCTTCGTGGTACTCCTGCAGGGACTCTCGAAATCTCTACTCTACATGCCTCGTCTCGCGAAGCTTTGTATCGGTAGCCCAGCCGCTTCTGCACGATGCTTTTCTGCCTGGCTGTAGCGACTCCTGGCGCTTGAAGGCCTTCTTCTGGGACCAGCGGCTCTCTGCCTTTCTGCGCACTATGCTTCGATGCCGGGACCTAGCTGCCTCGGTGGTACGTATATCCGTATCTACTCTGTTATATCAGGCCGGACGAGGCGTACTCGGTCCTTGACGAGGTAGCGCGCGTTCCGTAGAGCTTTAATGTTATAGAATATATTGCGCCCTTTAAATCAGTGCTGAGAGAAGTCGGTCTCCAGTGGACCGAGGCCTCGGAACTGCTCGTGGTGGTGTTCGCCTTGGTCCCGAGCTATGAGCGCCTAGGTCTTTTAAGTCACAGCATGAATTGGTGTCATCCTAATAGCGGCTTTACAAGAGGTATTTGCAGCCATTCCTGAATAAAAACGACCATAGAGACTTGAGAGATTGTTGTTTTTTAAACCGTTAATATAGCTATAAAAGCTGTAACAGTTTCCTTCATACAATGGAGGATGCTCGAAAGCCTAGCACCCAAGATTATACAGTGCCGTTAACAGTAAGAGAGCAAAACAATACTATCGAGACTTAAGACGCTGGATATCCGCAGTTACTCAGAGGGATCGATCTTATTCAGCCTCGAGCACCATTCCAGTGGAATGTTAGAGGTGGCCGGCCACTGTGTGCGGCTGGAAATGCTGAATCTCTATATATATGGCGGAGCTGGGTTACGTATAGGAGACGACAAATTGCCATTACGACATCTACGTATAACGCAAAGTCAGCTGCGCGACGCGGGCTTCGGGGCACTCCTATCAGCATGCGCTCCCGGTCTGGAAACCTTTGTCTATGAGGCTAGCTATCCCTAGATGTACCAAGGGCGCGAGCTTCTGTTGAACTTACACGCCAACCATCATGTCGCGTCAGCATGCCGACCTTCTTCTTCGGCAATTCAAGGCGACCTTGAAGTCCCTGCACTTCGATCTTCGGAGCCGTTATCTTTCTACTACAATCTGGGATGGGGGCTGTACTAAACCCCATACTGGCAGGGATAACTTGAAGAATTTCACAGCTCTTAAAGATATCTTCATCACTGCCAGTTCAATCTGCTCGGCCACAGAACCTATAGTAGCTGGCAGAGAGCTTTTGCCGCGATTGTTGCCGCCTAATATTACAACGCTGCAGATAGCAGGAGATAGACTCGAACTGGCTTCGAATCGGTTAGCGAATGCGTTGTCTAGTTTTGCAAAAGCCGCTGCTCAGAGTAATGGCCGATTCGGTGCGCTGGAGCGCGTCAGCTGCGACGCACGGATGCCGAACATCTTGGATTGGAATGGCGGTACCTGAGCTATTTACCACGGCAGGTGTTGATTTTGGGTGCGAGAACTGGTCTTTAAGCGAGGCAACGGTCCCGAATGGCGCGATCGGGGAGTCCACTGACCTCTGGCCCATCGTGCCAGTGCCGTTGCCTCACGAGGAATCCGATCTAGATCTCCAGTGTAGCTCCTGAACATTGGGAGGTAGAGCAGCTGATCAAATTTTGGAGTCCGATGATACGGCTGAAATCCTTGAATTGTGTCCAATGATTGTCTCTTTGATGCCCGTGGAATATTGTGTGAACATCTGTATCCTGAACCCTACCTAGTACAGCCGCCCCCTTACTACGTATAATTCACAAGATCCATCTCCAACTTCATTTCCCAGACAGGCTCCTGCTGGTGAACAGTGTTAAGGGTCCCGGTTCAGTGGTCTACGCAATCGCGTAGACGTTCCGTTTTTATTACTCACTACCTGTGTCCCATGACTTGGTTGGCGATGCTCCTGCATAGGGACAGCCTACGGCCTCGCCTGTGCTTTATAATTATTGTACCAGTACACATTATCGACATATACGGCTAAATCCGATAGCATACGTCGCGAACGCCCCGGCGTCCACCCCTGTGTCCTTGAGTATTTCCTGCTGCATCTTGACCTGGCCATGTGTGCCCATGACCACGGCGTACAAACAACCAGGTTCTGGTATATCACACCTCAGCTAGGTATATCGGACTGGGAAAAAAGCACTCCCTCTCTTCACAGGAGCAGGCCTTCTCCGCGCGCTGCCCCCCCCCCCCCAACAACCAGACTAAACAAGTCTTGCCTCCCTCTCGGCCTGGGGCACTCCATGGGCCCGTGAGCTCCTCCTCCTCACCCATACGGACAACACTAGAGCTGATTCAGCCTTCGATACCTCCGAGGCTACCCCATCTCCATGGACCTGCTTCGCGAGGCTCTCTCCTCACAGCCCGGGCGGCGTTGTTGGACATCGGTGATCCTCCCTCGGCGGGTCACCTCCGAGGGTGATACGCTGGCAGATGCGCTGGCAGATGCGCTCTCTCGGTTGGGGGTTTTTTTTTGTGATGTTTTTCATTTTTGACGCGCCGACGATCGCTGTCATATGCCTCCCTACTGGCAATTGAGCAACCTCGGGTGCACCCCTCCCCCTGCCGACTTCGTCCGCCGCATGCTCTCAGTCCACGAGAACTACGACTTCGCCCGCCTGCTCTAGGCGGGCCTAAAACCCTACGACAGGCGTGACTCTTGTCGATGAATTTTGGTTGAACAGATATATATATATATAGACTCTGCGTGGCAACTCGGCGTCCACCAGGCCGCGAATGGCCTCGGCATGGTTGGTTGCGGTGGCAATGTTAGTGTCGACAATGCATGATGTGACACACTTCCGACCAGTTGTGGCCGTGGGAGATAGTCATGGCATGTTCTTCAATCAACAATGTGTCAGCATTCAGGTATCCAGCTGTTACAGAACCAAACTCAGGTCAAATCAGACTAGAAAACCACATGCTCGTCCAACCCACCATCGTGACCTGCTCCCACGCAGACTCCGCGCAAGCCAAAATCATCAAAACACCATCGGTCCCAGCCCCTTATCATCCAAGGCCGTCTGGACCGCCCCCTTGATCCCATCCAGGGCATCCCTCCAACCCTTTCTACCCCTAGGACCAGCCCCAATCTCGTCCTCCTCTTCAATGACCCAATCCAACCACCTGACCAACTTTTTCGCCTTCTCCATATCCCTCTCCTCAGTGACCACGCGCGCCAGGTACTTCTCAAAGACCTCGACATCGGCTTTGTGAGGACCCTCGTCTTTCGTCTCTCGGTGCCATGCACTCAGCATATCTTTCACCTCCTGCACGGACGTGAGGGACGTCGCCGTGAAGGCAATCTTGGACGGAGGTTTCGGGAAGGCAATCTTTGTCTGGCCGCCGCTGGCAGCCTCTCTTGACCGGTTTGAGGCTCCACGTCGACCGGGAGCCTGTACGTTGAGACCTAGGCCGGACCGCTGGGCGAGTTTGCGCCGGCGATGGTCCTCTATGACTTCCCGCCGGACCTCCTCGGGCAGTTCGGCCAGGAAAGTGGGATCGAGCTCCTCAATCTCGTCAACCTCGCTCTCGGCCGCAGCTCGTCGGTTGCCCGCAGTCACGAAGCTGGTCTGCACACGCCCAGCAGTGGCGTCACGTTGTTTCTCGCGGTTCCTGACCAGCATGCCTCGTAATCCACCTCGACCTCTTTTGGAAGGGCTTTTCTTCGGCTGCGGGCGGAGAATGGTCCGGTCTCTGCGCGGTGACTGTGGCTGGGCAGGGGCATTCTGCGCGCGTCGTGGACCGTACGACGCAAGGACCTCGGCCTTCACGTCGTCTGGAAGGGCGTTGAACACCTCAGGGTCGATGTCTGGCGGCATCTCATTGTCCACCACAGCGGGGCTCTGATCGCGAGATTGCGGTCGAGCCGCCTCCGCCTGGACCACGGGAGATTGTTCTCGCGAAACGGAAGCGCAGGACTTGCGCCGACTTTGTTGCGCCATCAATCGGCTGCGAATATCTTGCGGCAACTCGGCAATGACAGCAGCATCCGGATGCGTGGGCATGATAAACTGTGTCCCCATCATATTCAGCGGCGTAGTGGCCTTCTCGTCAGCCTCATTGGCCCTTGCCAGCGCCAAAGCTGGGTGGATGGACGAATGCTTTGGTTTTCGGGGCGTCATGGGGTCCTCCGCGATAGGATCATCCGTCATATCACGCCTAGCCTGGAGACTGATCGTTTTCGACTGCTCAGGACTGCCAAAGTCTGAGATGTCATCAGCACCCTTCGGCGGAGGCGCCGATACCTTGTTTGACGGGGAGGTCGCGGACCCTGCCCCGAAGGCGCCAAAATTGAGCTTTTTCTGGCTCCCATCAGGGGCTCCGGATGGCTTGAGCGGCTCGAGTTTCTGAAGCTGTACACCCAGTCCTCGTAAGTCGCCTGGGCTGAACTTGAAAGATCGGAGAATCGATACAGCCTCTTTTCCAATAGTCTCTGCGTTGTGCGTAGCGACTCCGAAGATGGCGCTTTTGTTGAATGTGTCGCATTTGCCATGACCCAAGTGTTTTGCCGGATCCAATGGTGCGTCTAGCGAGCGGCGCATGATCTTCATCGTGAGGTGCTTTCCCTTGACGCCTTCGTTCAGCAGCCGTTTTTCCAGCTCTTTGCACAAATTCAGGAGGAACTCTTCGGCTTCTGGCTGGTTGATGAATCGAATGCCCCAGTTTACCTCAGCCGATACGGACTTGCGCACCGGTTGGTCGCCTACCTCGGCGCGGTCGATGCCCCTTGAGAACTCCCAAAGCTTTTCGCCGGTCTTGGGGCCAAGCACAGACACCAGGCGCTCTTTGGAAGCGTCTCTGATATCCTTGACCAATTTGATGCCCATCTCTTCGAGTTTCCCTCCGATACTGTATGCCACGCCCGGGAGATCTTCCACCTTGAGTTCTCCCAGAAACCCAAGCACCTCCTCTGGCTTGATTTGATATTGGCCAGCGGGCTTGGCTCGACGAAGAGCGACCTTGGCAAGCAAGATATTGCCCCCAATGCCAACAGAGACGTTGCAGCCCGTTCTGTCATTGATCCGCGCTCTCAGCTCGGTAGCAAGATTGTTCGCTTTTTCCTGCTCCCTCCAGATGCTTCCTTCGGAGATGCCATGGCCATCAGATCCCGAGGCATTCAGTACGAGTGATGTGACATCAACCAGAGCCTCATCAATACTGACGCTCTGCACAACACCACCCACTTCCAAGATCGCCTCGTAGAACAGCTTGCTGGCGTCCTCGTACGCAGGGAAGTCGTATGGCAGAACCTTGAGGTCTGGACACATTTCTAGAGCACGCTTCATCCACATTCCGTTCTTGACTCCAAACTTCCGCGCTGGGTAGTTGCAGGAAGCAATCTCGGAGCCTGTGCCTGTGCCGTGTGCCACAACCGCCGGCTTATCGACATATTGAGGGGCACTTTTCAGTGAGACGGCGCAGAAAAAGCTGTCAAAGTCCACGTGCATGATGTATCGTCGGGCCCCAGGGCGGCGCTTGATGGTCTTGTTCGATCCAGGGCCCTTCTCGTTCGCGAGTCTTTGCATTTTTGATTTTAGTTCCGCTTTCCACGTTGAGAGATGATGCAACCGGCTTTCGGCGTAGTACTGCTGAATGAAGCCCGGATTTGCGGTGGAGGACTTCCTCATCCTCGGGTCGGAGAGCAACCACGCGTTGTGCTCTTCAGATGTCATCGGTTTCTCGGGAGGGCCGCGCACATCGCTTTCGACGTTGTCTGGAGGTTTCCCGGGTTCCTTGGGGGTGTCTGCACGATTCTGAAAAGGTACAGTCTCCGACTCCAGTTCGTCGACCTGTATTTGCTCTAGGTTAGGATCCTCGACACTGTCATCTTCGCGAGGTTGTTGTGCTGAGGTAGGAGACGATGTCTTCAACTCTGTTTCCCCCAGTTCATCCAATATCTGCACATCGTAGTCATCCTCGATGCTTTCTAACGGCTGGAGTTTCGATGGCGTAAACATGGATGATGCAGGATTCTGAGTCGCAGACGAAGGACTGCCAAATCTGTGGACCGGGCTCGCAGAGCTCTTGGACTGCTTGGCGTAGAAACTGTTCTGAATCTGGTCCTTGTAGCCTCGCTGCGGCGTATGGGCCTGGGAAGACAGTTTCCCGTCGTCAAACTTGATGACTTTCTGGCGCGAGCCCTCATCCAGTACCCGGTATGCTGACCACGGGAGCATCTTGCCCGCGGCGATCGAGTCCACTACCCACGCCGGCTTAACGATCCGGTAGTCCTTGAATTCGATGGCCTTCTTGGGGGTCAGCGACGAGGCGATGATGTGCGTCGCCATCGTCTTGGAGTCCAGGTACTGCAGAAACCCAGCGCCATGTTCAACCAGCTGCTTGTGCAGGACATGCAGGGGCGGCTGGGTGTAACCCGATATGTGCGCAACGATGCCCTTGAATATCTGAGGCCTGCCGCTGGTGTCTCGGAGTTCGGCGTCGAGATTCTGGAGCTTGATCTTCTTGCGCCGGAAGTAATCGTTGAAACCACCAAAAGCACTTGGTTCGTATTCCTCGCCGGCCTCGTCCGAGAAGGCGTGCTGCTCAATGCGCTTGCGCACCGCGCTGGAGTTCTTGTCGAGTCGGCTGCCCATTTTGAGAGAAATCGATGCGATTATAAATACCGGCTGGTATTTCTGGATGAGCCAGTTCGATGATCACGCGACCTAAGAGTCATGGTGCGCTGCGCGGAAAGTCTGCACGTTGGAATATGTTAGAAACATGTTAGATGGCGGATGGTCCGGTCATTCCATCCCACAGGAAAGGAATCCCACAGCAAGAAGATGATGCCAGTTCCGGAGACCACTCAAGGCCTGGCTAGATGGTCAAGCAAGTCGCGGTGACGTGCAGAGCGCGTAGATGAGAGCCGCGGTCTGGTCGCGGTCTGGTCGCGGTCTGGGCTGACTCGCAAGGCTCAGGGTTAGGGTTAGGGTTAGGTCTGGGTCTGTCCACCTGCCAAACCGCGAGCATCTCGGCGCCAACAAGCTCGACGCCTTCTGCATCCCCCTATCTCTTACCCCCAAGAACGCTGGTTCTTCTCGCCTCGAGACCTTTTGATGGGGCCAGGCTGTCCAGGATGAACAACGAGCAGTTTCGGAAGCTGCTACTCGCCAACTCGGCCAAGTCGCCCGGCGGAGAGCAGAATGGCGCGTCGCCATCACCAAAGGGCTCTGGAAGCGCTGTATCTTCCTCGGCCCTTGGATCGCGCATGAAGTCCAGCATACCTATGACCCCGTGAGCCATGATCTCGGTCTCTCTCTCTCTCTCTTCCACACCCGACAGACAGGACCTTAGCTGACCACTAACTATCCCCACCCCGAAGGCGATCCGTCGTAGGAGCAGGCCGAAACGACTTTGCTCGACAGCTTGCGGAGCGGAACAACCACCCAGACCGGCCACCCAAGAAATTCCGGACCTCCGCACCGAAAGGCAGCAAGTTCGCAGAGGGCTACGTCGACCGCGCGCGCGAGAGACAAGCTGCAGCCGAGGACGAAGACGACAAGGCCGCGCGGATACAAGCGCTCGAGGAGTCGCTCAAGAAGGAGGAGATCGACCAGGCCACGTTCGAGAAGCTGCGCAGCGAGATAGCCGGCGGCGATTTGTCGAGCACGCACTTGATCAAGGGCTTGGACTTCAAGTTGCTCGAGCGCGTCCGGAAGGGCGAGGATGTCTTTGGTGATACGCCTGCGCCGAGTACAGCGGAGGCCGAGGTAGAGGCGGAGGCGGAGGCGGAGGCAGAGGAAGACGAGGCTTCTGGGGAGGGCGTTGATGAGGCTTTCGAGGAGCTGGAAGACAAAGAGGTCGAGGTTGTTGTGAAGGAGAAGGCTAGGAAGAAGGGCCAGCTGGCTACTGCAACACTGGCGCCAGGGCAGAAGCGCTCGAGAGACCAGATCCTGGCCGAGATGAAGGCCGCACGCGAAGCTGCAAAGGCGAAACGCGAGTCCGCGCTGGGCAACAGGTTCAAGAAAATTGGCGCCAAGAAGGAGCCAGGCTCGAGGATAGAGCGCGATGCTAAGGGCAGGGAGGTGCTTATCATCGTCGACGAGGACGGCAACGAGCGGCGCAAGGTCCGGAAAGTGGCAGCTGAGGTCGAGAAGGAGCGTGAGGCTTTCAAGGTGGACCCGAACGCGAAGGTGCTGGGCATGGAAGTGCCAGAATATTACCAGAAGAAGTTGGAGGAGCAGCAAAAGGACGACGAGGATGTCAAGATGTTCTCGGACGTGGACTCGGACTATGATCCTCTGCAAGGTTTAGGTTCCGAGTCGGACGACGAGGACGAGGACGAGGAGGAGTCTGGGGGCGAGGCGAAGAAGAAGGCCAGATCAAAGTCTCCCGACCGCCGCTCACCAAAGAGCGAGGGCGAGGTTGGCTCGGAAAGCCCCCCGCCAGCAGCCAAGGAGGCTATGGCTCCCCCACCAAAGCCGCAAGCACCCGCACAGCAGCAGCACTCTCGCAACTACTTCAAGTCCAGCTTGATATCGGAGCAGAAGGTCAGCGGACCAGCACTCAACGATCCATCCGTGTTGGCGGCCCTCAAGAAGGCCAAGACGCTCAATGCGCAAGCCAAGTCCGAGGAGGAGCAGAAGGAGGCGGACCGAGAGGCAAGGCTGAAGAAGATGCTTGCAAGCGCGGACAGAGACGCCGAGGATCTGGATATGAGCTTTGGCACGAGCCGCATGGAAGACGAGGACGATGGGGAGGACGATGGCAAGGTCAAGCTGTCCGCGTGGGGAGATGACGATGATGATGATGAACGTGGCGGAGGCAAGTCCAAGCGCAAGAGAGGCCCCAAGAAGAGAAAGGGTGATGGCAATAACATTGCCGATGTTATGAAGGTCATCGAGAAGAGGAAGGGGGCTGGTTCATAGGGGAGGGCCCGATCATAGGAAGCAGTCGCCGATGAGAGTGATACCCCGAGATATCCTGCCTTAGCAGTTGGCATGCTCATTTCTCCTTCCTTTGGCATTGGAACGGGGCTATCAAATTCACTTGCTTGAGCACAGAGTTTTCCTATACAGCGCCACCAACCCGAGTCTCGCCCCTCCGGGTCCGCCATAGATGGACGCACAAGGGATAATGACCAGTCCTGCACTCATAGCCCGTCTAACCAGTCCAGGCGGGAAGACACTCGTATCTACGTAGAGAAGATACGGCGTAGAAGGCACATCTCCTTCCTCGGTGAGCTTGGCGACGCTCCCCCCGAACAGATTGTTGGCGGCCTGAACCTGAACCTCGAGAGTTTGCCCACTCGCAGCCGACGGCTCATCCGGGGCTTCCATCGCAACAACACTGTGCAAGCACCCACCACCAGCCTCGGAGGTGAGCACACAATGCTCGACCGTAGCCGCTTGATGACGCTCACGGCACACGCGAACCGCGTCCGTGTCGGCGCTCAACCCGCCCAGGCCCGCGTGCGCATGCCACTCCGCCTCCGCCGAGCGCGGGAGCTCGTCCACCTCGACGGCAAAGAAGTACGGGACCGGCTTCCCCTCCTCCTCCTCCTGCTGGTCCCCCAGCAATGAGTAATCCGGCAGACCGGGCTTTTTGCCTGCATCGCCGCCATCACCAGTGTAGGACATATACAGCGGGTTGAATTTCCGGTCCCACAGGTCCGGGCCGTCTTCGTTTTCGTCGTCGTCGTCGTCCGAAGAGGAAGAAGACCAGGTATGAGCCTCTTTCCAAGCCCTCCACGCCAGGCGCGCTTTCTCGCGGGTAGGCAGAGGAGACCTCGATCGCGCGGAGCGAGGGAAATACACCGCCGCCCCCGTCCACCACTGCACGCCCACCTCCGTTCCGATGCGCCAGAGGTGCTGCAGGGAGAGGATAAGCTGCATGTCAATCCCCTCGGCCGGCAGCTCCATGCTCGCCGGGACGAGCGGGATCTGGCCAGCGATGTGGGTGACTCTCGCACCGCTTTCCGTCACGGGGAAGCTGATGGCCTGGCTGTAGGGGCCGATGTTCGCGGGGGCCCAGTATGACCTGCTCTGGACATGCAGACCTTGCCTGTCTGTCTCGCCGGTGTGAAGGGTGAGATAGATGGCTATGTTCCCGCTTTGTGGGGGGAGCAGGTCGCCGCAGGAGATGGTCACGCGCGACGGCGGATTTGGCGAGGTGAAGAGGGAGCCGTAGATTGCGTTGATGGCGGGGAAATCGGTCATGGAACGCAGGATGATAGCGGTGCTTATGATGGATGATGGGGAGAGTTCTAGCTGGACGAGGCGCGACTGGATCTCGTTGATGAGGTGGGCTGTTTCTTCTTGGATGGTTATGGTGCTGGTGGTTTCTGGACTGGTGATGATGGCCCACGTTTGGAGTCTGTCTGTCGGTTCAAGGGTGAGAGTGTGGTGCGGTTTGCTGGTAGGTGAGAGAGCTGCATCTGCGTCCTCCTCAGCACCAGCCTTCCACCGGTCCAGTACCGCCGCGAACCTCCGATCCCACAAATCCGGCCTTCTGATTTTCAACTCTTGCGCCTCCTCAGTCGCCTTCTCTTGGACTCTTGCCCTCGTCACCTTCAGCCACGCCTGCCCACCTCCCTCTCTCACAACCACTCTCTCTTCCTCGTCAACGACCACTCGCTTCTTGAACAGCCTCACCGGCCCATCCACAACAAGGGTCTCAAACTCCCCGCCTTCACCCAGCACGGCACCGGTGTCCAAGCCGGCCGAGCCGAATCTCCCCATGGCCTTTTTCAGCCTCATGACGCCTTTCGCACTGGCGACATTCTCCCACAGGAACGACTCGTCTAGCCCTCCCGAGGCAACCTTGATGATCCTGGGCTCCATCCCGGCGGCGGCCATATCCAGAAGCAGCTGGGCTTCCTCTTTGTCTGCAAGGACAGGTGGGGGAAGGATAGGATACTTCCACAAGTAGGCTAGCGGCGTCAGACCCAGCCGCAGAGCAACGGACTCTACCCGCGTACGCTGGTAGGTGCTCAGGATGGCGCCTGCGCTGAGAGCGTTGGCTTCCGGGTGATCATTGATAATAGATCTAAGGAGCGGGATCATGGACTCGGTCTCATCCTGTTCTGCCTTCCCTTCTCCGTCTTGGGCTATGGAGTAGTCCCGCCCACTCTGTACCGCACCACCGACAATGGGCCTTCGGTACAGCGGAATCCCCGTCGCCTCCGCGTAGAGCGGGATGACCTGGTGCCCAACCGTCTGGTACATGAACGAGTTGAGGTCTGCCTCCTCCCCCTCCTCCCCCTCCTCCCCGGCATCCCCACGACCCAGCTCTGCCCTAGCACCACCACCAGCTCCCACGGCCGGCGCCGTGGAGCTTGAAGGGTCTAGATCGACAGAGGCCCAAGCTTCCCCGCGACCTCCGCTAGCCGTAGCCCCGGCGCCCACAGACACCACCTTCCCGTCGGGAGCACCAGAGGGCAGAGGCAGAGGCGGATGCAGGTTCGCCAAGGCAATTACCCGATGGCCGTGCTCCAGGCAGTGCAGCGCCGAGAAGAAGCTGTCCTTGCCCCCGGACACCAGCGCGATGACATGGAGGCCGCTGGACGCCATGGCCGAGGAGGCAGACGGTCTG
Organism: Juglanconis sp. DMW523; assembly: GCA_003013055.1. Lineage (NCBI taxonomy): Eukaryota > Fungi > Ascomycota > Sordariomycetes > Diaporthales > Juglanconidaceae > Juglanconis > Juglanconis sp. DMW523. The sequence goes on from MUZK01004048.1 coordinate 20,108, forward strand.
AGCGGGGTTTTTGGCTGGTGCTTGTCCAGATAGGCCGGCCGATCGATCGATAGTGTATGTGTGTATGTGTGTATGTGCATGTGTATGTGTTTGGCGTGACTTCTTGGCGATAAGCAAACACACCAGGCCCGGCCCCCCGAGATTGCCGATCTCTCCCGGGCGTGTAGATAGCCAACAGTCAGATCTGACCGCGTGTCCTCTCTCTCTCTCAGAGCCTCGCAAGTGGAGCGCCACGATGTCAGGTCCCGAGTATCGACTGACGCAGCACCACCACCCCAGGCCAGGCCGGGTCGTCAGGCACTGTGCGTGGCAGAGCAAACCAGATAGATCCCTGGTCCCCTCCCCCGGGCCCGTAGCTTCCGAGATCCAGCAACGACTTCAGCTCGTTGATCAGTGCTCTGTGCTCTGTGCTCTGAAATAGCACCGGACCTGGCGGAGACTGTTAACAAGGGCTGTTTCTCCACGCAGGTCTCGACGATCTAGACGACGGGTCGAGTCATTTCTGTACCTGTGAATCAGTGCGTTGCTTGGCCCGGATCAGTCTGCGACGGAGTAGTTTGGTATCTTGGTCATGGGCTCGACAAGCTGAGGCTACGGATAGGGTGATTCCGCCCAGCTCAGACTGGTGACGTGAAAGATCTCCCTTCCATTGTTGGGTCTGATATTGAGTTTTCGTCGACTTTGGTCTCCACCGCGTGGATCAGGGTTAGGGTCATACACCACTACACCACCACCACCACTACCACCACCACCACAACATGAGCGCAGCACCATCGCGCAGTTCAGTCTTCATCCAGCGTTAGCCCCCCCTCCTTCCCCAATGGTCAAACCAATGATCACCACCAGAAAGCCGATGTCTCGGTCGGGGTCGCATCGATCGATCTACGGGGTCCGAGAGAAAAGCCGCAGCTGGCTGTCGTCGCAGAGGTGCATTAGTGAGCGACCTTTTTCAACCACGCAATCGGGTCACTCAGCGCAGGAGGAGATCGCGACTCCGCTGTCCACTGTGCCTGATCGGTAGCCTAGTTTCGAATCCGGAACAAGGACCTAAAAAGGGTTTGTTTTTTTTGGGTTTTTTTTTAAAAAAAATTTAGTGTTATTATTGCAACGTCAGACTCTGTTCTGTTTGTCTCGAAAGTACCCCCGCCAGCAAGATACATGCCACATCCCATCCCGTTGTTCCCCACCCGCTCGCACCGTTCGGCGTCATCGTCGCCATGTCTCATCCTCCAGCCTTATGGGAGGCATCGAGAACACGGTCGTCCACACGTTGATTTTTCTTTTCCTTTTCTCCTTCTTCTTCTTCCCCCTTCGCTCAACCCTTACACGAGAAACCCCAATGGCGTGCCCCTATGAACACTGTGGGACGGGTGATCTTACACACCGACAAGTGCGGGTTGACCAGTCATGATGCCAAACGAGGGGTCTCTCTTTTTTTTTCTTTTTTTTTTTTTGGCTTCCCTCCAAGGAAATACCAACCAAGAAGACAAGGTGTCACCGTATGGCCCAAAGCAGAAAGAATTCCCAACCAGTTAGCGAGCAGGGAAAGGCCCGTTCGGAAGGGGGGCACACGCTGCCGACAAGTAAAAACACCTGCGTAATCTGCAAGCCACTCACAAACAGAATTTTTTTGGGCTCGTACAGCATGGCGTTAGTGCGTACACTACCTGTTGCGTGCCTGCATGCCTAGCTGCTGCAGACTGCAGACTGCCAACTGCAGTGAGATGGGCTGGCTGGCTGGCTTGCTGTGGGTGGGTGGGTCATAGTCACATTCTCATGCAGGAACGCAGGAGG
>MUZK01004049.1:0-21959 GCA_003013055.1 Juglanconis sp. DMW523
TTTTTTACCTCTTCTCTCTTTTTTCTCTCCCACCCGTTGATCCGCACGGCCTGCCTGTCAAAGATAGATAGGTGCAGAGGTGTCGACCTAGCCGGCCCCCCACCGGGATCAGAGATTTTCTTCTTCTTCTTTCAAAATGTAACATCGTGCGTGGCGAGACTCAAGCAGGTTGTGGTGCGAGGGGAGGACAGAGTTGCTGTTGTGCGAGGACATGATCGAGCATCAGGGATTGTTTTGCTCATGGTGACTAACCTTGAGCCATCTGATGATGTAATTAGACGTATCCCCACCCCACCCCACTCCCAGAAATGAAAAATAAAATAAAAAAATACATAGTACATACAAGTATACACAAGTACATACAATACAACACCCACGTCCCATTCCGATCCGGGTTATTCTCATCATACAAGCCCCGACATGACGATGATAAACTTGTAGGGCCGGTGGTAATCTGGGAAATCGGGATTGCCCCCAACTTCAAAGTGGCTCAACGGTCTAGATCCTCAAGATGATCACATATCTGCGATATCACTTGCATCGTGTGGTGTGGGGGGGGCAAGGGAAGGGGAGGGTATAATAAAGATAAGATTTGCAACGCTCCGGGCCGAAAAGTCTGGGCGCGTTTTTCATTGTGTCTATTTTTTTATGGCCCGGGGACCCCCTCCCTGCCCCCTTTCGTCACGACGCACGACATAGCAGGGAGGGGCGTTGCCAAATTGGTTGACGTGCTGTACTACCAGTATGTATCCAACGTCGAACGTCATGTTCGTCGATAGTGGCCCTGACTGCCGGCACCAAGACCCGATTGGTGCTATCTCGGCGAAGTTCAACCACCTCTATGACGCGAGAAGCTTGACTTGGCTGGGACTCGGCGGCGCTGGTGCTAGTGCTGATCCTGCTGCTGCTGGTGCTGGTGGTGCTGTTAGTGGTGGTGATGGTGACGATGCCGTCGCTACTGACGGTCTCGCACGTACCACGGAGTGCGCACAGAGGGCAAGAAAATCATTCTAGAATTCCGCCTCATCGTTCTCTTGACCGCCGATCTCGACCCACGCTCATGCCAGGGCCGCGCAATATCGCGCCTCGCTCGGTTGTGTCTCAGATAGCCTCTTTGTGTTACCAACCAGCAACGCATGCATCCTTTTTTTTTTTTTTAAGAGGTAGGTAAGTAAGCTACAGCAGCAGCAGCAGGCTGGTGTTACGTTTCTGTGTGCCCAAAGCTACCTAGGTAGGTAGGTACCTGGGTGGGTAAAGTATGGGTATGCCGAACCGAGACAGATTCCGCCCTCCCGCGACAGCCAGGTTTTGGTCTTCTTTTGTTTTTGATCGAACCAGATCCGGCAGACCTGCAGGAGGGAAAATGCTTCGATCGTGATGGCATGGGCCCATCTCACCTGTGTGTGTCCCTGAGCGACCCGAGCCATGCCGTCGTCTTCCGTTCCGAGCGGTGCCTTGTCGTACGACTAGTCCTCATGTGCCGAGGCTGGCTGTCAGCTCGCGTCCTCCTTGATGCTCAATTTCTTTTCGCCCCTTGGCGATTTTGACCTCCAAAAAGTCTTGGACAGTGGCTCCTGGAGCCCTGTGGAGCGAGACCAAGAACATCTGTCGGGAAGGTCGTAGGGTGGGACTACGACTGTGGCGCCATGCATTTGAGGTGGGTCAGAGGAATCCTGGGGGTATGGAGAACCCGCGGGGAGAAGTAGATCCCGTTCTCCTGAATAGAATCAACGTCGTGCCCCCCTCCCCCCCAAAGCGTGAGGCTACTCGAAGTCTGGATGTGTTGGACCATCCGGGGTGAACGCAGGTTGTACAACCTCGAACAGCACCGACGCTGTACTCCCTCCTGCAAGGGCACTTTGTTCTGTCCTATCGCCCCCATGCACCATTCCCAATTCCGCCATCCCCCTGGCCGCCGCTGCTCCATGGCTATACTTGACTCCCTGTTTGTATTCCGCATGTGGATGTGACCCCATTCAACTCAAAGGAATGTCCCGTTACATCCCCGGATCGTTGACTCCACTCGCCGCTTCTTCTTTTCTTAGTCACACACTGAACGTTACCAAAAAAGATGCCATCCGAACCGCCGCGCATGAGAGTCGCACAAAAGGGCTAGCGAGCTGTGAGTCGATAATTTTGAAGGCGAAGCAGGTGTATATTCGAGAATAACCGAGTATCAAAGTTAAAGTTGGTGGTCTGTTGGGTGGCTAACCATTAATAGTCCGAGATGGCGGCCGAGTCAGGATCGCGATGCGCTTCGGGTGAGCGTGGGACTTGACGTCCTACGACAGCGGTGCGGAACGAACGGCGCGAGGGAGAATTAAGGGAATCGTGATTCCGTCGACATCGTACGCGGTCCATTACCCTTGGATATAAAGGTGAGCAGTGCGCAGCATGGTGACCCTCCAGTCCTGACCATCAGGCCATGGATGATCCAACAACTGGCATCATACGACCATCCGATCAGATCACCACGCATTTGTCTCACATTCATCATACTATACCATTAACCGCCATCGCACACAGACAAAAGAGAATATCCCGTCCAGTAAATCCGCAACAAAACTAAGAGCCGCAGAAAAGAGAAAGCACCCTCTTACCTCTCCTTACCAACTCATATAATCTACCTATCAGGCGACCACCACCATGGCCTCCCAAAACATGTACGACAACGACCTCTTTTTCGAGAAGTACTCGGAATTCCCACGCGCCATCAAAGGCGAAAAGGGCGCCTCCGAATGGCCCGAACTCCAGCAAATGCTGCCCTCGGACCTCCGCGGCCGGCGCGTGCTCGACCTGGCCTGCGGGGAGGGCTGGTTCTCGCGGTGGTGTGTCTCCCGCGGCGCACGCGAGGTCGATGCCTGCGATATCAGTGTGAACATGCTGCGGAAGGCTGAAGCCCGGACACGGACTGCCAAGTCGGAGGCAGACAAGTGCTTGGCAGGATCGAGTGTCGAGGGTATCGGCAACGCGTGTGATGAGGGCCTCATCAACTTTGTGAGGGTCGACCTGGAGAAGTTGCAGCTGCGGACAAGCGCGTATGACTTGGTATTCTGCGGCCTGGCGCTGCATTATGTGCGGAATATCTCGAACTGCATCTCACAGGTGCACGCGTCCCTCGTGCCGGGCGGCCTATTTGTGTTTTCCATCGAACACCCCTTCCTGACGGCGCCAACGCGGCCCGGGTTCATCAAGACAGAGGATGGTGAGGTCGACCAGTGGCCGGTCGACAGCTATTTCGACGAGGGGGAGCGGAGCGTCAACTGGCTGGTGAAGGATGTGAAGAAGCAGCACCGGACGATGAGTAGCTACTTCACCTTACTGGTCGCCGTCGGGTTTGAGGTGGTGAAGATGGACGAGTGGGGCGCTACTGAGGAGAGGACGAGGAAGCATCCGGACTGGGTGGAGGGCGTGTGTCCGAGATTCTTAATGGTGATGGCGCGGAAGAAGGGCGAGCCCGAGAGGAGGAGAGGTGGTGGGACGAGGGCGACGAGGTGAGAGTTCAGCCTCAGTTGGGATAGAGGAGATGTCCGTTCTAAGACGAGTGGGTGAGAGCTGGGACCTTTCTTGTTATTTTTGGGAGGGGGGGGGGGGGNNGGGGGGGGGGGCGTTGCCGGCGAGAACATAAATTGGCTGGATGGCTGCTGGACAGTCATGAACTCCGATAGCCTCCGGAATGACACGAGGCGACTTGTTTCCATCATGACTTGTTGCCAACATCTCCACTCGCTCGTATCCTTCACTGCAAGGTCTGCTTGACGGCATATCTCCACATCGACTCTCTATGATGCTGAACGACTTAGGCACTCCACAGCTCTTCGATTCGCATTCGCTTCCTAGTCCTTCGAGAGGCTCGTTCGTTATTCGTGTATTGGAGCAGCGTGACGCAATTCCGTAGGGTCCGCAATAGAGCTGAGAGAAGAGGGAAGAAGGAAGAGGGAAGAGAGAAGCTGGATTGGAGCGCGACGACTTCAGGAAAGTCAAGTTTTGCGGTTGCAGTCATCATCTCATCATACATGATTATACAGTGTCGAAGAATGGAGTGAAGGCCACCTTTGGCGGGAACGGTTCTCAGGTTCCAAAGTTGACATAGTGACGAAGTTGGAAGGGATGGACGAGATGAGGTTGATGATAGAGGTGAGGTGGGGATTCTGGTCCCACCCCTGCCAAGGTTTTGATCTTCACCCCTCCCCCACCTTAGTCAGCAAACCCCGCATTTGTTAGTGCCTGGGTACTAATACTAGTACCTAGGTACCTACCAGAGAGACGTTGGACTTCACGCCTTTGACTCTCCGAATTATGTTTGGTTCTACCACCTTTATTCGGTTAGCCACAACGTGCTCTCACCGCCAGCCCGCCCATCAAGGTTCACCTCCCTTTTCCCTTTCCTTTTTTTTTGGGGGGGGGGGGGGTTGCACGATATCCGGCCGTCAACGGCCTGCATGTTCGGAAAGGCAAGATTGAGGATTATGCAGTTCGGAAAGACAGTGGTTCCGGCGCAGTGGATATGTGCCGTGCTAGTCTGCTGGGCATGCCGCTGGTCGACGGCCAAGCGCGCCATGGCCCTACCCCACACTTTTCGAGACCCGCTCTCAGGGGCATCAAACGGCGAGAGCTCGCCTTCGCCCGGTCGTCAAGATCCCGAGCCAAAGCCGAGAATCGACCGTCACGCGGCGGCACGCAACGGCATGGCTTGCGTCTCAACCACAGCTGCTGCTGCTACTGTACACACCGGACCAAGTGCCTGCTGCTTTACGGACTTGTTCCACGGTGAGAACGAACCAGACCAGCCGCCACAGTAACGCAGCATCAGCGTGCGGCGGAACAAACTTGCTACTAAGTACGTGCTCCATGCTACGTGCTATGCAGCAGTACATCGCCGAGCCCCTGGATGGATGGGCAGGTGGACAGATGCGCAGATGAGGGGCCTCGACTGCGGGGTCGTCCTGCGTTAAGGTACCAGAGTAGAGGGACGACTGTCGATACCATTCGCAGTCCTCGATGGACGGCCAGGATGCACACTATGCCTTTCACCAACGAGGGTCCCTCTTGGCTCGACTCTCCTCACAACTGTGGTGACCCATTGATCCGGAACGAAGCATGCAGGCGGGGGGCACTGGATCGTCCTTGGCGATGCTGGCAGCTGTAGCTCCGGGCTGGGGTATAGTCACCTACGATATACGGAGGATGCGTCCTATGTACAAAGTACGTTGAACCCACTGCAGCCAAAGACTCCACGATATTCTCCCGAGGGCGGATACTGATGAGGATTAAGTAATAACTTGTACGCACGAATATCACATACGCTGACACACGGCTTTCTTTCCCCATCGTGCCGTGATGTCACCAATACCTCGTGCATTATGCCCACCGCAGGGCTGTTCCCATAGCTCCGAGGGGTATCTCATGGTATCCTGTACTCGGTAGCTGATGCTCAAGTGTGTCTAATGCATCCAGATCAGATGGCACTAGGGCTCATCTCAACAAGCTCTAGGTCCACCTGGTACACGGAGTCACTTCGGATAGGAAGGGCAAGGTCCACCAGTAGTTGCTCCAGATCCAGGAGCGCCCAACGTAACGTGTGGCATGGCTGGGCACTGGATAAGACCGTCTTGCCCATCCATTCCTCTCGGGCCCTCGGACGGAAGGACATAAATAAATAGCCCTGCTCCCCGCAGGTCTCGGTGCTGTCATGACCTACTCTTCCTACCTCAAACCTGCATTGTTTGTTCTCTCTTACATCACATTCCGAGCTTCCGAGCCTGCCCCTAGCTCCTACTACTAGTCTCATATAAGAGCTATCACCCTCCACGCTACTGCTCTACGACCTGATCCGTTCCAACGTCCAGCACTCTCCCTCAAGATAATCTAGATACTCTTGCTTCCAGGGAAATCAGTCAAAATGGTACTTACCTCTCTTTCTCGCCCCCTTGTTGCCCGCTCTGCCGGCCCCATGGCTTCACGCATACGGGGTCTACACACTAGGGTCTCTCCGGCTGCCACCCGATGGAGGTCGTCGACCTCTAGCACGGCTGGCCTGGCCTCGAGACCATCCGTCACTGCCCTGCCCGTTGCGACCCCGACATTCCACAGCAAACTGGGACCGTCCACGGCAATTCGATCGCTGACTTATGATTTTCCCCGTGAAAAGGTCAAGGTTTTGATGGTTCTGTACGATGGCGGCAAGCACGCCGAGGAGGTGAGTTTACATCTATCCCCCATCCTCTTTTCTATTTTTATTCTTCAGTTTCCGGGCCTCGTCAACAATGCTTTGGAAAGTTTCCGAACACCCCCAAATTGGGTCCAGCTTTCTCTCCGAAAGACAGCTAGCTCATGTCGTTTTGCCTTGTCTCCCTGCTTCACCGCAAAAGCGAAGAGGCTGGAACGGGTTGAGAGAACAGTTCTGTGTTGTGCTGGATCCCAGCGTATGGACTTTGCGTCATGGTGAGAGGAACGGCGTGCAATAATGAGCTGCGGTAGCGTTGCGGTAGCAGGGAACGGCACTTGGAAATACGTGGGGGGGCACGTTGGGGAAATTCACAAGAGCATTGTCGATGTCGCCTAGGAATCCGAGATTGGCGAGGCAAAAAAAGAGGATCGATGAAAGAAGAGACTGACACGGAAATCTCCAACTGTCCAGGTTCCCGGTCTGCTTGGCACCACCCAGAACGAACTCGGCCTGCGGAAGTGGCTCGAGGATCAAGGCCACACTCTCGTCACCACCTCCGACAAAGAGGGCGAGAACTCTACCTTCGACAAGGAGCTCGTCGACGCTGAGATCATCATCACCACTCCGTGAGTTCCGTTCCGCTCTTGGGTACTCTCGTGATATAGCGAGCAAGGGCAACGGTCAAACTGAACCGCTGCTCCCTGACCACCACGGCTCTTGGTTAGTAGCATCACAGAAAGAAAGAACTGACAGCTGCAAATTATACAGCTTCCATCCCGGCTACCTGACTGCTGAGCGTCTCGCCAAGGCCAAGAACTTGAAGATTGCCATCACCGCTGGTATTGGCTCTGACCATGTGGACCTGGACGCCGCCAACAAGACCAATGGTGGTGTTACCGTGGCCGAGGTGACTGGCTCCAACGTCGTCTCCGTCGCGGAGCATGTCGTCATGACCATCCTGGTTCTCGTCCGCAACTTCGTCCCCGCCCACGAGCAGATCGAGGCCGGTGGCTGGGACGTCGCCGCCGCTGCCAAGAACGAGTTCGACCTCGAGGGCAAGGTTGTCGGTACCGTTGCCGTCGGCCGCATCGGCGAGCGTGTCCTGCGCCGCCTCAAGCCATTCGACTGCAAGGAGCTGCTCTACTACGACTACCAGCCTCTGGCTCCCGAGAAGGAGAAGGAGATTGGCTGCCGCCGTGTCGACGACCTCGAGGAGATGTTGGCCCAGTGTGACGTGGTCACCATCAACTGCCCGCTGCACGAGAAGACGCGTGGTCTGTTCAACAAGGAGCTCATCAGCAAGATGAAGAAGGGTATGTTGCCACACACACCCATCCACCTAGCGACACCCCCCCCCCCAAAAAAAAATTCAACTCCCACCAGACTGTCCACCATGCTAACACACTTTCCCAGGCTCGTGGCTCGTCAACACCGCCCGTGGCGCCATCGTCGTCAAGGAGGACGTCGCCGACGCGCTCAAGTCGGGTCACCTCCGCGGCTACGGCGGAGACGTGTGGTTCCCCCAGCCCGCGCCCAACGACCACCCTCTGCGCTACGCCAAGAACCCCTTCGGCGGCGGCAACGCCATGGTCCCGCACATGTCCGGCACCTCGCTCGACGCCCAGCAGCGCTACGCAGTTGGCACCAAGAACATCCTCGAGTCGTACCTGACCGGCAAGCACGACTATCGCCCCGAGGATCTGATCGTCTACGGCGGCGACTACGCCACCAAGGCCTACGGCCAGCGTGCCAAGAAGTAGAGGCACGAGTGAGAGTCATCTTTTAATGTGATGAGCGATGAGGATATGAGATTGTTAGGTCTGAGGGCAAAGGACGTATGATACCTGCTGGAAGAATGAGAGGAGGATTGTGGAACTGGATTTTATTTTGCGTTACATATGGTCGATTCTAACCTGAGCAAAACATCCCGTCAAAATTAGTATGATCCTGGCGTTTGGTATGTGTGTTTGCAAATGTATGAGCGGATGTGTGTGTATCTCAACAAGACAGCCGGCCTAGAGCCTACCAAGTACTTCGGGCAATGCATACGGCGCCCTGAACTCACATATCCAGGTATTTGGACACTGTCACACGTGCATTTTCTCGTATGGTGAACGCCGCATTAGAAATTTAGATACAGATCCAGCAAGGCCTGCCAGCCCAAGAATGTGATGCTGCTCCTGGCCAACAATTGTGCCAACCCCATCAGTCGTCCACCCACGCCCCAGGAACTTTGTATCTCTGATTCTCGACCATCTCGTGGAAGTCACCCGCTAATTCTTCCACGCACAGATCCCAGTTGAGCTTCCAGTCTCCCGGGTTTTTGCCGTATGTGAATGAGACGAGGTAGGGGCGTGTGCCATGCACACAGCTCATAGACCCGCAGTAACGGAAGGAATTCCGTCTTGTCGGACGGAAATGTTCCAGCTCAAGACGCCCATATTCAAGCAAGTCGACACCTGCTGATTCCACGTCCTCGAGCCATGAGACCAAGGCTTTGTTAAAGCGCTGTTGAGCCATTCGCGCCACGCGAGAAAAAAACCGAGGCGTCACATATCCCGACCATCCATACCTCCACAATCCGTAGAAAAGGACGATTTCTTGAAACCGGAACCGAGGATGTGGCTTATGTAGATCATCTATGCTGATCCCGTTCAACACCCACCGAGTAAGCAACCTCCAGTCTTCAAAAAGGGTCTTGTCATCGTCTCGATTCCATAAGGGAAATTCGAAGTATCGAATCAGCAGATGGTCAATGGATCCTACCCTTGCATCAAGTTGCGCCCGAAATGTGATCGAGTCGATGCCATTGTCCTTGCGCAGGCGCTCCATGAGGAACTTGGGATCAACGTAGTCCCAATTGACGGAACAATATCGCCGAGTAGCAGGAGCTCGATAGTATTCTCCAGAGACGAGACGGAACACGTGGGGACCAGTCCAGATATTGGACCGCAACTTGTATCCTCGGCGTGGTCGCAATTGGAATGGTGACATGATCGCTCCTTCAACCATTTCCTCGATGTCGTCCACGTCGTACAGGGAAATAAGAAAATCCCATTTTTCCATCTCTTCGGTGCGCCTCGCAGCCGCAGTCGTAATTTTATTGTTTCTCGTGAAGTCCAAGGCGATAGTCCCGATTGCATCGACTTCTTGCAAATCGAGGCCCATTTGGACGAAGGCCTTGACTGTGGCCAAATCGCCGCTAAATACAGCTAGCTACAGACAGACAACCATCAGTATCGAATTCCTCGACTAGTTATGCGAATAGTTGGTAATCACATGAAGCAAAGTGCTGCCACGGGGGTTGCGATCATATGGCGATGCCCGTCCGCTTGCCAGTTCCTCAAGAGCGGCTGGCAAGTCTCCATTTTCTACGTAGCGAAAGATATCGGTGTCCCATGGTCTTACTGCGTATGAACGAAGACACGTCGTCCACTGCCCAGATGCCCTTGCCAGGCTGAAGTCCCAGGCCTTTTGGGGCAGCCAGGACGGTAGTTGGACTCGAACGCGGTAGACTGCACCACAATAAAGTCAGTATTACTGTGAGCCACTACTAAGATGTCGACTCGAGATTATTTTTTTTGAAAAAAAAAATTGAAAAAAAAGGTGCTGCCAACCTTGGCTCTTGATTTGGGGCGAAGAATCCGAGGATACCTCTGTTACATCCCATACCATTTGACCAAAGCAAGTTTGCCACCGGGTCCAGTGCCAAGGTAGGCTGCCCAATTTTCCCTTATTTGCAGACTTTGATTTCTTGACCATGCAAAAAGTTTCGGTTTTCGTTTCATCATCGGAGTTTTCATTGTACTTCGTACTGGCATGGAGCAGAGTCTGGATCTTCGCGGCAACCAGAGAGGGCTGACGCGTCAAAGCACTGAGTTGAAGCCTCGACATAGTCCTGAGGGTGTTGGCTCGTGTTCTACTTGGGGGACAATGAAATGCCACTCACATCGAGAAGGTCTGCTGAGCTAGAGATAGCTGCTGCAACGCAGATTGCATCTGCTCTTGATACTTGGATATCTTGCCACTCTTCAGAACGACTTTAACTTTCGCGACGCCCCTCTTCAGCCGCCTCTTGGAGTCGATCTCCTGCTGAAGTTCCTTGATCAAACCCTCGAGGTCGGCCACGGCTTGGCGACAGTACTTCATGCTTGTCTCCGTCACGTTGTCGTTGCGGACGATGTTACGGATCTCCGCGAACTCGGCCTCCATGACGTCCAGCAGAGGTTTCTGCCTTTCGAGCTCGTCCATCAGAGTCTGGATATTCCGCGGAACGTCTTTGACCTCGTTCCATAGCCTCTTCAGTGCTAGGATGCTCGACCCGACCTGGCCTGCTGCCTCCACCACTGTGATGGCGCCGGTTATGATGCCGAGGAGCTCTGCCATGGTGATGCAATCGTGTAGACCATGGAAGAGATAGGTCTTTGGGAGAGGAAGGCAAAGAGCGAGCCAAGAGCCTTAGGCTCTGAGTGTGGGCACCGAGAAGATGAAGAATCAATCTTCGCTGAGGGGCAGTGCAGATATCTCAGCTGGCCAGGCGCCCTCCGATGCTTGCAATTGGCCTCTCGGTTCGCCTTCAAGAATGCCTAGCCACAGCTCGGTGCCCTTTTTGGGAGAATGCCCACACCGGTGGTGTAATATATGACGTGGCCGTCAGCAAATGGCCTCCTCATATGCAAAGTTGGGTTGTGCCGTTTGATGTTCGATTCGACCAGACGCGCCCATGCTGCAGCACAACCCAGCAGGGCATCGCAATAGTACTTGTCCATCTTTTTCCACATGGAAGTTGATGATCGACTTTTATTAAGGTACAGCATAACGAAAAGGGGTACAGAACATACTGACATCCAATTTTTCGAACATGTCAGTAGTCTTTCACTTAGTCTGGTTTGCTTGGGTAGCTTCGATCCATGCTATGCGAATGCTGTCCTTTCCAGTCTTTGGTCTCCGCGTGGTCAGATTTACGAGTTGTCAAGTCAGGAGACAACACGCCCAACAAGACATCGGGATGATCCGATGTGACCATATCAGCTGCTTCGAGAGTTCTCCAGGGAAAGGAGAGGTCAATGGCACCATGAAAGGGCCGGGAAGGGGGTGAGATGGAGCGCGGACCGGGAGACACGGCCAGGCCGAGGATTTGCTGTCATGGAGTCGAGGGTGCAAGAGGCCATTGATCGAGGCCATGAATCAATCCCTTTGCCAGCGCCTCTCACCAAGGCCAGGCTACAAAGACGGAGAGAGAGCCGAGGGTGGGAAGGAGGACAGGTCCTCTGGACAAGATCATAGAGTCGTTGTCTGGGTGTACGATACGGCAACGACATATTAGGCGCATCACGGCTTTAAACTTGAGGCTATGGTCTATGGAGAGGTGTATTAATAGTCAAGCCACGGCGCGCCCTGCGTAAGCTGCTCGGCTCGGCTCGGCTCGGCTCGTATGGACTAGGTACGCATGGTCCAAATGGTCCAAATGGTCCACAGGTCCGCGTGGATGACCCGTAATAAAACTCGACAATTCCAGGGGAATCAAGTCTGTCTATCAAAATATGTGGATGACTGTCGTGGGCTCGTTCGAGGGCTTTACAGTACTTACGTATGCACCTCTGCATCCACCCCGTCTAATTTCCTCGTCCTTTTTGGTACCCTTGTATTGGTTACATAGCTTGACCTTGGGATATAAATGGTATAAAGGTAGGTATTTGGTGCTACTACTAGTTATGTCAAGTGCTTCTTATTTTCTTCGTCTGTCCTTGAAGATCCTCATATCATAATTTATAATGCGTGCCGCAATCTCCTCTAGCCTTGCGCTGTCCCTGGCCACAGGCCTACAGGCCGCCGCCGGTGCCACGCTCAGCACCGTCTACCAATTCGCATCCAACGACACCTGGCTCGAGAACATCGCCGTCAGGTCCAACGGCATCATCCTCGCAACGCAGATCGGCCCCCCCGCGAACCTGTTGGCATTCAACGCGAGCACCCCCGGCGCGGAGCCGCTGGTCCTCGCCAGCTTCCCCGAGGTGCTAGGCCTGTCCGGCATCACCGAGGCCGCGCACGATGTCTTCTACGTCACGGGCGCAAACACCACGTCGGCAAACATCCGGGACCCCCCGACGAACGCGACGCACGTGTGGCGCGTCGAGTTCGACCAGGACGGCGCCGCGGAGGACCTGCCCACCGTGTCCCTCGTGTGCCGGCCCCAGGCGCCCACCGGCTTCAACGGGCTGGCCGCTTTCAACGAGAGCGTCATCCTTGCCACCGCTTCCTACCAGAGCGCCATCTTTGCCGTCAACGTGGACACGGGCTACACTTGGGAGGCCATCGTGAAGGACGACATGAGCCAGATCAACGGCATCAAGGTTCAGGACGGCTACGTGTACTACACGGCCGGCGCCGACTTCATCCGGGCGCCGCTCTACGACAACATCACGGCTGGCACCCCGGAGACCCTCTACACCGGCGTCACCTTGGACGATTTTGCCCTCTCCCCCGACGGGTTCACGCTTCCGAGCTCCAACGCCACCAGCGATACCAAGTGGGCGTACATCACCACCGCCGGCCAGAACTCGGTCGAGCAAGTCGGTTTCAACGGGGCCACGGGCGGCGACGTCGTGGGTTCCATCATTGCGGGGAGCCTCGACTCGACCGACGTTGCCGAGCCGTCAGGCGCGGCCTTTGGACGGGTCGAGGGCCAGTTGAACAAGGTGTATATCACCACCGGAGGCGGCAGTGGGCAGGCGGTCAGCGTGAACGGAGTGGACACTGCCGTCGGGGCTCAGTTGCTGGAGATTACCCTCAGCTAATCTAGAAGATTACTGGGGAAAAAGTCCCGTCCGAACAATGAATTCGCATACGCTTGCTTCCCTCAAGTACATCCTTGGGTTTTATATAATCTAAGCGGGTAGTGAGGCTTGGGCGTCAGCTTGGCCAACCAATAGTCTTACACGGATCTGGCAAGGACCCACATGTCTGGCTCTCGCCCAGCGAGGTCTCTGTCCTTGAGAAATTGAGGGTCTCTCCAGATTGCTACCCGGGATAGGCTTGCTAGAATACACTGTTTGCGTGGACGAGGAATATAATCAATTTGACATTCATCTGACTGATGTTGATGCTGTCTTGACCAGTCAGTCAAGATCACCAATGGGAACTTGATCAACATCATATCACCTACTTGTGCCATATCGGAGTTTATATTTGCATACATGGCCGCTGTTCCTACCTGTCCTACCGAGTCAAAATTTGAGTCGTCTTATGGAGAATAGCGCGTCAAATCACCAAGATCTCATCAGGAATCGGCCATGATGTGTGTCCCCAACCACTGAGACCTGGTCCGGCAGTCGACTTCAGTTGCATATATAATTGCATATATAAATCGCAGGCATCTAATCGCAGTCATCTTCTCTGAACCTCCCATATGAGTGAAGATGTTCTCACGGGTTGTAAACTCTGGAAGCATGAAAACCCAACTTCTCTTCACCAGCAGCAGCAGCGCGCGGATGTGGTATTCGATTAGACGGTGGCGGCGGCGGTGTTTGTGTCGAGGCGGCGGGCGGGTTGTTTCGGAGGCTCTCTAACCGGAAGGGCGATAGGGGTGGGTGGTCAGTCATCGTGGACTGTGTCGGCGCGGGACCAAGTGTCTGTGCGATGAGAATTTGGATGGCAAGATCACGCGCTATGTGTGACGATCGTGGGCGACTAGACGGATCGGTTGAGTACCTTGGGTGGTCCGGCTATGTACGTGAGCTATCCGAGAATGTTGATACGATAGACCTCGGGGAGGGTTCGAGACTTGGAGTCAGTTAGGTACGATTGCGTGATATCGGAGGCGAGAAAGGGGTGGGTTGTGGACTCGACATTCCAGTTTGACGAGTTGCCCAAGACGCCGGAAAACATGGTTGGAGGGCAAAGTCCGAGGGAAACCAGTGGGCGTTGTGGGTTGATCAGCCTGTGTTATGGTTGACCATTCCCAGATAAATGCCTGTACAAGCCCGGACGAGCTCCCAAAAGGTGACCCCTTCAACACGGGCATCCGACCCAATACCATCTTCGCTGGGGAATGTCATTGATATACCTCGCCAGGATGGTGGAAACAGTGTTGTTTCATGCAGGATATTCGTTACAATTCGTTGACGAGATCGATCTCGTGAATGGGGTTCTCTTGGTGAAGGGACGAGTGATATTCCTCGCTATCTAGGTTATGAAGGTGTTGCGGAACATCTGGCTGGAGGCTTCAATCGTCTATCTGAGTTCCGCAGCTCTTATCTGAAAGGGATCTGGGTGTATCACATCACAACAGCTTGGCCTTCCAACCTGGTCTGCTTCCCCCAGACGTACGAAAGTGCTTGGTAGGAAGGTACAGTGTCCCAGCCGACCGTGAACAGGGAACAGCTGATAGGCTCGGCGGAGCTCCCTCCGTGAATGCGGACGAGGCGGATCTCCCCGTCTTTCAGAAGACTGTAGGTGCGTTTCGCAACATCTGCGTTCAGTTGTGCGATGCTCATGGTCCCGCAATCGGTGCCAACGGTAGACATCTTGGTGGTCTTCTGGGGAATCCCCGAAGTTCTGAAGAAGAGGGTACAAATGGTTTGAGTGAGATGGGTAAGATGGATCCAGCTGGGAACCTACCTAGGTATGCCAGATATCAAATGGACACGTCTACGTGAATGAGGCTGAGGGACAGAGAAATGTAAAAAGAAGAATCCGACCATCCATGGACGTCAAGACTGGCTGCTGAACCTTGTGGTCTGGGTGTTTGCCAGCACCAAATGACAAGGACATTCTGCTCTTGTCTAGTGGAAGACGGCATGAACAGAAGACACTGGCTTGACTGATGAAGAGCCAGAGACGAGAGCGCTGTCAACAGAAGCTGGACGCTGGTAAATGAGCTAGTCAGCTACCT
The DNA here is from genome assembly GCA_003013055.1 of Juglanconis sp. DMW523. Classification (NCBI taxonomy): domain Eukaryota; kingdom Fungi; phylum Ascomycota; class Sordariomycetes; order Diaporthales; family Juglanconidaceae; genus Juglanconis; species Juglanconis sp. DMW523. The sequence goes on from MUZK01004049.1 coordinate 15,063, forward strand.
AAGTCTTTGAGCTAAGTTCGTCAAAAAACCATCAAACGGCTGGGAAACATGGCTAGGCACTCACCTGCTTTCTTCCATGGAGCCACCTTGGGCACCTGAAGCAAATGGGGGCTCCGTTTTCTCCATGGACCGTCTGTCCACTGGTATACAATAATGCATTCATGGTATTATACTGCCAAACATTACATTCCTCAACGCCAGGCCAAGTCACCAAGACAGCCCATTGAGAAGCCCCCTTATATACATAGAGGTAAACACAAATCCAACCAACCTTTCCCCTCTTCCTCTCTCTCGCCCTCACGATCTCCACCGTCTCCAAAACTTCCACCACGGCCCACTCTCATCCTCATCATAATCCCTCGGCCTCTTCGCCGGACCCTTCCTCCTCACTCTCCAAAAATACACCGGCACGCCCGCCGCGACGAACGCAATAACTATAAGCGTCTGCAGCGGCTCCGACACCACGGCGCGCGAGAGAAGGAACAGGCTGACGCAGCAGAAGATGATCGGGGTCGTTATCCACGTCTTGTACGGCCTCTCAAGCCCGGGTTCCTTCACCCGCAGGACGATGAGGGCGAGCACGGTTAGGAAGTAGAAGGTGTACCCAGCCACGCCGTAGAAGGTGAGCAGGGTGCCGAACTCGCCCACGACGACGTAGAGGACGGTGAGGGTGCAGTTGAGCACGAGGGCGTTGACGGGCGTGAAGAAGAGGCCTGTGTCCTCGTCACCGACCCAGCGGGAGAGTGCGTTGGAGAACCAGCTGCGGGTGCGGATCGTGGAGACGTGTGTGCGCTCGGCTGCATTCGAGCCGACGCCGACTCGTCCGAAAAAGGCTGGGACGTAGCCCTCCTTGCTGGCAGCGTAGACCAGGCGGCTGCTGGTAAAGGTCGAACTGTTCAGCGCGCCGAAGCAAGAGGCGCTAACGATCAAAGCCAGGAAGAGTGATCCAATGGGACCAAAGACCTTTGCGCCGAAGAGAACGGCGATCGTGTTTGACGAGTTGGTGGCGGATAAAGGCAGAACCAGGAAGTATGCGAGATTGGCCAATACGTATGATAAGATGACCAGCGGCATAGCCGTATGGATGACGCGAGGCAGGTCGCGACTAGGATTGCGGAATTCTCCCACAACATAGTTCGTCTAAAAAAACAAACACAGCATGTCAGCAACATGGTCACCGCAGAATGTGGTCCGTGTTGATCACTCACATTATCCCAGCCATCATACGCCCAGAGACCAGCATAGAGTGCCACAGCCCAAGCAGAGGCGTCCATCTTGGTACCCTCGAACCATTCATGCGTTTTCCAGTCCATATTTGGCTCTCCGCTGTAGGAATATCCCGTGATGGCGACCACGATCCCGGTAACCGTAACTCCAAGCAATGCGATGAACTTCATAAACATGAGCAGATCATTCACTCTTGTCCCAAGCTTTGTCGAGACGCAGTTGAGGAACGTCACCATAAACAGCCCCGTCAAGCCGACTGTCTTGTTGTACCAGGGGTTGATGGTCTCGGCCTCAGCGCCAATGGCAGCTCGCACGACATATTCTCCCATGATAATGGAAATGATGGCAGCGCTGCCGGGTTTTAGGACCAACACGGCCACCCACATGAAGAGGAAGCCCCAAACCTCGTGGAAAATCTTGGCCAGATACACCTGCGATCCTCCATTCAGAGGAATTGCGCCACCAAGTTCGGCATAGCTGGCGGCGCCGGTCCAGGCTAGGACTCCGGCAATCACCCAGACAATAAGCGCACCGCCCGGCGACCCAACGTTGGCATTGACTTGACTCGGCGAGGAAAAGATTCCTGAGCCTATGATGATACCGACGATCAAGGACAAGCCATTCAAATATGTCAACGTCTTGTGTTTCTCAAGGGACTGGCCGCCCAGACCGCCGTTCTGTGTCGCAGCCACAGTCGGAGCACCGATGGGAGTATAGCCTGCGCCGGCAGTCGAGGAGAGAGGGAAGAGGTTCGCGGTGAAGTCGAAGCCGGAGGACATGGAGAATGTCCGTCCGTGGCCTTGCGATCGCGCGCTGGCTGCCGGGTTCCCTGAGGCGAGAGGGTCATCTTGATCGAGGGAGAGCTTCCGCGACGAGGATATACTAGGGCGAGAGTCGGAATCGGCAGTCTCTTCGTGGTCGGAGCTAGCGAGCGACGCAAGCTCTAGCGAGTCGCGGGTGCGCACCTGAAGATGCTCGTCGTGGAAGTAGGACGACATGGTGGGAGGGAATGTGTTGAGCAGGCGAGGCCGACAGACTCATCCGCAAAGAAGCCTCAATAGATCCTCCCAAAACTCGAATTCGACCGCTGTGCCAGCTATGCTGACGCAACCATGTTCGGTGTCCAGGCCGTCGAAGAAATGTTGTGCTCGCTTGGTGGGAGAAAGACACGGTTGTCGGCGAGGTGGTCTTGAAGTGCTGATGCTTGCTTCGGCTTGCGGCGGGTAAAGAAGAGACGACGGAATGGACAAGCAGCAACCAGGCTCCGTGCTGGCAAAATACTAGTAGCAATGGCTCGGAAAACACTGACGTCCGCACAGAGTTCCCGTGGCAGTAGGAAAGATAAGTAGAAGTCGATATAGATATAGTACAGTGTATGGAATGGAGTCCAAAAAGAGAGCTTCGCATTCGGCAGGGAGTCGAAGGACGATGACAGACCCCTTCTCCTTTCCGCACGGCAGAAAGGCAGTCACCAACCCGGAAGCCTCCTGCCACAAACATGGAGGGGGAGAAGCTTGAGTGGCCAGAACTGTCCGGTATGTGGGGCCCGTGCTCGATTTCGGCGGCAGCCGCCAGCACGAGCTTAAAACAACCTCCGGCTTGAACCCCTGTCAGCCCTGCAGGTCCCTGATTTACATACCTCTAGTGTGGAAGGTACCGTAGTACACTTTTCCCTGCAAAGGCATTCTAAATTTACAACAGTCACTGGCATGGCCGTCAGGTTCCTCAGATGCGTGCCTTGAGCCTGACCAAATGGGCAAGTTTCACACCTATGGGGTATGTCGAATTATGCGTCGCTGTGTACCTAAGGCAGTCGCGAGACAACGAGTAACCCTGAACCTGGAGCTCCAGATGTCTTACCTAGCAGTTTGTCCCGCCAAACTTGCACAAAACTTCTGACGACATGGACTCTTGTTGAGCAAACACAACTCACAACTCACAACCCGACCCCGTTCCCTGTTCTGCACAGACGAAGCCCACTGCTTCCCATGCAAGCAATGTAAGAATGACTACATGTCCACCATGTCGTTGATTTACACACGGCCAATGGGCTGTCGACTGCCCATCTTGAGCATCTCGCGCACCCTCCTCACCAGAACTCGTCCATGCAACCGTTTGCCATCATGGCGTGCCGCGTCTTCGAAAGCTTCTCAGCCACCGAAACTCGATCTCCCCGCCCTGGACAAGAAGTGGCGCGCCGAGTGGGATCGTATGAAGCGAGACAAGCCTCAGCAGGGAGCAGATGCAAACCAGAAACCCAAATACATATTGCCCATGTTCCCGTACCCGTCTGGCTCCCTCCACATGGGCCACCTGCGAGTCTACACTGTCGCCGACGTCCTCGCGAGATTCCAGACCCTCCACGCCAGTCAACCCATTCTTCCCATGGGATGGGACGCTTTTGGTCTTCCTGCTGAGAATGCTGCCCTCCAGCGCGGCATCAACCCCGCCACATGGACCAAGCACAATATTGCCAAGATGAAGGAACAGCTGCAGTTCATGAACGGTAGCTGGGACTGGGATCGTGTAGGTCTTCCCTCGGAAAAAAAAGGGCCCCTTGAGAGCCATCTCTGACTTGTCCTTGCCCGCAGGAAATTTCCACATGCGATCCCGAGTTCTACAAACACACCCAGAAGATATTCCTCATGCTCCACGAGAAAGGGCTGGCGTACCAGGCCGAGGCCGACGTCAACTACGACCCCGTGGACATGACCGTACTGGCGAACGAACAGGTCGACGCGAATGGCTGCTCGTGGAGGTCGGGCGCCAAGGTTGAGAGACGCCGCCTCAAGCAGTGGTTCCTCAAGATCTCCGAGTTTCGAGAGTCTCTTCTGCAGGACCTCGAAGTCCTCGCGAAAGACAACGCTTGGCCCGAGAGGGTCCTTGCTATGCAGAAGAACTGGCTTGGCAAGTCACAAGGGGCCATGATCAAGTTCCCCATCTTGGCCCACAGTCAGGACGCTCATGCTGCCCTCGAGGTTTTCACGACCCGCCCCGACACTCTGTTCGGGGTTCAGTACTTGGCCCTAGCTGCCACGCATCCCATTGTACAACGTCTTGCCGAGGCGGATGCTGAGCTGCAGGCATTTCTTGACACCTTGCCTGGTCTGCCGCCAGACTCCAAGGTCGGATATATGCTCCCGAACCTGAGGGCTATTAACCCTCTGGCATATCATGAGCTCACCCCAGATCTTGTCAAGGAGTCTCTGCCAGTGTACGTGGCTCCTTATGTCCTGGGCGACTACGGAGAAGGTGCTGTAATGGGTGTTCCTGGACACGACCTCCGAGACCACGCCTTTTGGAAGGAGCATCACTACGATCAACCTGTTCGTGTCGTACTGGCAGCATCCGAAGATGAGTCCACAACGGCCATGCCAAATGAGCCCTTCATCGAGCACGGCTACATGACCGCTCACAGTGGGCCTTTCAAGGGGAAGTCCTCCAAGGAAGGTGGGGAGATCTTGGTCAATATGCTGGAGACCGCTGAGCTGGCAAAGCCTATCGAGAAATGGAGGCTGAGGGACTGGCTTGTCAGTCGTCAGAGGTACTGGGGAACTCCGATCCCCATCATCCACTGCGACGCGTGTGGCACTGTGCCGGTTCCCGACGACCAGCTCCCGGTCAGCTTGCCCGAAGTGGACGGCCACTGGGCTGAAGGAAAGCCTGGAAACCCGCTCGAGTCGGCATCTGAATGGGTCAATACCGCGTGCCCAAAATGTGGCGGCGCTGCGAAGAGAGATACTGATACGATGGATACGTTCGTCGACTCGAGCTGGTACTACATGCGCTTTGTCGACCCACACAATCACCAGGCGCCATTTTCCGTCGAGAAGGCCTCGATGCTCCCCGTCGACCTCTATGTCGGCGGTATAGAGCATGCGATCCTCCATCTCCTCTATGCACGGTTCATCTACAAGTTCCTAATGACATCGTCCCTCGCTCCTCAGTCCTCTTCAGAGGCTGTCCACGAACCATTTGCCCGCCTCATCACCCAGGGCATGGTGCACGGAAAAACATACATCGATCCTTCTAATGGTCGCTTTTTGCGACCGGAAGAGGTCGACCTGAAAGATCCTTCCCAACCGAGGGTCATTGCCTCAGGAGAGACCGCAACGATCAGTTATGAAAAGATGTCCAAATCCAAATTCAACGGCGTCGATCCCACCGAGTTCATTGCGGAGCACGGAGCCGACGCGACCAGGGCACACATGCTCTTCCAAGCACCTGTCAGCGACGTGGTGAACTGGGACGGAGACAAGATCAGCGGCGTCACTCGTTGGATGGGTCGGATCCACAACCTCGCGACCAAAATGAGAGCTGTAAAGCCTTTGTCCTCTCTGGACGAAGCGCATGTCCGCGAATTTGTTGAGAGTCAGATCATGAAGATCCCGACAATGAATGAACACGAACTGCAGTCGATGGACCTGAACTTCGCCATATGGAGGGAAGTACAACATACAATCGAGTCCGTGACGGCCTCGTATCAGAACGTCTACTCTCTCAACACCGTCATCTCGGACCTGATGAGCCTGACCAATACTATTGCAGCAGAGCCGAGCGCCCTCAGCGAAGTTCGCTACGCAGCTCTCTCGGCACTTATCAGGATGCTGGCCCCCGTCGCGCCAGCCTTTGCGTCCGAGTGCTGGCACCTGCTCGGGGCGACGGAGCCGCTCTTTTCGGGCTCGGTCCGCTTCCCCGTGCCGGACGGGACGCTCCCGCTTATGAAGAGGCGGACGCAGACCTGTGTGGTGCAGGTCAACGGGAAGGTCAGGGTGGCGGTGGATATACCCAGGCCCGAGGAATCGTTGAAAGACGAAGAGCTGAAGGCCTGGATCGTGGAGAGGATACTCGAGACGGACGGCGCTTCGAAGCTCGGTGACGCGGATAAGATTCGGTCGTCCAAGAAGATCATTGTAGTCCGCGGCGGAAAGGTCGTCAATTTTGTGCTGTAGAGATACCCACCGCGTGTGCTTTTTAGGAGGAGAGTGTACGCTAGAGGACTCCAGGACAGGGAAAATGCGGTAGAAGGGGGTGCATATCGCTTTAGCTGCATTGTATGAATACAGACCTCCCATGACCACTCCCTCTAATCATCACCTCTCTGCTCCCCTGACCAACCTCGACCGTCCTCGAAGTCTCCTCGTCCTCCTCGGGCGCCGCATCCGGCCAATCCCTCCAAACCTCCACCGCCACGTCCCCTCTCGACCTCAACCGCTCATGCCCATAGGCCATCTCCACCACCCTCAAAGCCTGCGCCAGATCGCCCACCTCCAACAACATGACCCGCGCCCGCACCCGCGCGCCGATGTCCAAGAGCCGGGCGTAGAAGACATCCTCGGGCCTGTGGGGGCCGGGGTACGTGACCGTGGGCACCTGGGCGAGCTTGGGCTCGTAGTTGCGCACGCTGCGGGCCGTCTGGTGGGCGAAGCCCCAGGGGGAGATGTAGGGCGGGTTGCAGACCAGGAGCACGTCCGACGTATATCTGACCCCGCTGTTCCCGACCCCGATCCCGATCCCGGCCCCGTTGCCTTCGTCCGCGGCTGGAAAAGGAGCGAGGAAGGCGGCTTCGTCCGAGAAGATGTCGTCCTCGCTGAACGCCAAGGAGGAGGCAGAGGCCGAGGCCGAGTCAGAGGCAGAGGCAGAGGCGGGGATGGCGGGGTGGTCCGGGGG
>MUZK01004050.1:0-10997 GCA_003013055.1 Juglanconis sp. DMW523
AAAAAAAAAAAAAAAAAACCCATCCCCCCCCCGGGACGCTGTTGCCTCGCAAGCAACCATTTGCCGTTGATGTGATGTGTAGAACCAAGACGGATGTCCGTATGATGCTGAACGCCATCAAACCAAGGCGAGGCCAAACGAGAGCTTGTCACGAGAGCTGGTCGCTCCAGCTGGTGGTGGCCAGAGCTTGTCGAGAAGTCTGGGCCATTCCGCGCAGCTCGGGTGGTGAAGCACTGGAGCAAACCTTCTCTTCCAGGCCTTCCCAGGAGACCGATCATGGCCATCGATTCTGGTTTCGAAACCGCCTGTGAAGGTGTACGGCGGTGCTAGATCTTGAGTACGATCGACGTCTCCCGGCAGGGACTGTTGTCTCACACCCTGCCTCTTCGCGAGGTACTGCGTACGGAGCACTGCAGTCAAGCCTGTCTGTGACGTCTTCGTACGCCCACTGATAGGTAGTCACGGTATGAAGTATGTCTACCAAGTATGTATGATGCCGCCCAGCTCCTTTACACGGTACGGTGAGCGTATCCTTTCCTTATTCACGCCCACACCCACTGAATATCTACTTTGTATCAGCGCAGACTCCTCCGTCCTGCGGAGGCGGGCACATATCTCCATCGTCGAGAGGGACTAGGAAAGGATCTGTCTGGAGACCCAGCTGCAGCCGGTAGAATAAGGAAAGTGGGTTGAAGGTGAAGATGCGTGTGGTGACCTGAGACGGATGAAGTGACGAAGTCCAACAAAATGTGAAGTCCCGCAGTCCCGCAGTCCCGCAGTAGCGTAGTACTAAGTAGCTTGAATGGACCCCCCCCCCGGTGCACATTAGCGCGATGCAGCGTCCTCCGTAAAGGGCCTGCATACCCTCGCAGCCACGTCCTTGGCAGGCCGGTACTTCCCGGGCAGCCGGGCAGCCGGGTTGGCTGGCCTGTGCTTGGTTTATCTCCGAAATCAACTCCACCTTTGCTTCTTCTCGACATCTTGACCTCTTGACCTCTTGACCTCTTGGCCTTCCTCGCTTCAACCTCCCCCAACTTCTCAACCAGGTCCGGTGCGCGTTTCGACATGAGACCTCATTATCTTGAAACTGCTCACCGCTCACCGCTTTCGGACTTTCCCGCCGCCTACCTGTTGCGCTTCACCGGCTCGCCGGGAAGCATTGGCGCATCTATACCCAACCGTGCTGCTGGCATCCTTCAGTCGTGGCCGGGTACACATACGTCGAGCTTGATCCACGTCACAAGTCGGGCCTTGCGGCTTGTGGTATGCCTTGCCATGCCATGGCACGCCATGTTGGTGGATGGGCATCTCCGATGTCAGCCCAACCTCTGCAGCGGAGCAAAGCTTTCGAATCCCAGTCCAACACCTTTCAGATCTTCCCTCTACTACACGTGTAGTATCTGGAAGGCTCCATCATAAATGAGACGTCCAGGTCCACATACTGTAAGGTTAGGCATTCTGCAGCTTTGTGGAGTCTTACCCACCATGGATCTCACTCCTCCTCAGTCCTTGCCGTTCCTGCTCATACCCAGCACAGTACAGCACGAAAAGGCCAACCGCCGATTTGCAGTGCCCAGAGACAACTATCAAAACTTGACTTCAGGCCCTGCTGAGACCGCTTGACTATGTGCCCTTGCATCCGCCCACTCCCGATTCACCAGACATCCAGTTCCGATCCTGGACTGTGTGGGGGGAGGGGACCGGATCACAGCCGACACGCCAGCGAAATACCCCAGATCGGAGGCTGGAGAGCATATCGCCAAATTGCGGGCGGGCGTATCATCTCAGCGTCTCCACGATGCTAGCCGAGGCACAAAAGTTGGATTTCCTCTTCATTGCCTGCAATTGGGGACTCCCCCGGGGCAGTGTTTCCCATCTTGTCGCAATTGATTGGGAGACAGGACCTGACACGCTCTGGGATCAGCTAATGCACCCCGGTATTACCACAGTACGGGGTCAGAGCCCGCGGATCTCTGGATTCATCATTATTTCGAGAAACCGTTGAGCGCTTTGAAGATCCTCGAGCGTGCGAGCCACGCGAGCAAGTGTCGCGACCATATCACTCGAGCCGCTTCGTGCCAGATGCTTTCCGCCTCTTCTTCTCTTTTCTTGGCACTTGAAGCAATTGGGCTCGGGCGGCAAAGCGATCATCTCATCCGAAGTTGTCCTGCGCAGGCGCATCACGTCAAGATCACGAGGGAACATCTCCCACGTTGGCAGATTGGCGACCCTCCTCATTGGATCGATAACCCCCGGTCCGCAGGATGCATCTAACCGAGGGCTATACGCAATGGCTCACAATTCGAGTCTCGTCACCTTCCCCTCGGGGCTGCTCGAATGTCATTCACTCAAGGAACATCAGAGCGCGTCGCAGCCTGCTGTGAACTACCTGTCAATACAGTGGCCCTGAGAAGAGACTTGGAAACGGCTGGGGCGGTATATTGACCTGGGACAGCGGAAATCAGCATCTCCGGTTTCCATCCCTCTCTCCCTGCGATGCAGCTGACCCAAGCGGGGCTGCAATCCAGAGTGGAGGACACGGCAGAATCGAATCGCGATTCGTTCTTCAGTCCTGCCCAGTTAATCGAGAACGGCAATCAGATGAAATTGGTTCGTCTCGATATCAATGACACAGCCAGGTGGCCGAGGCGTTGATACGTCAGGGACCATATCCGGGTACTGCATCCAGATTACGTTCAACATTTTGTCTCATGCTCTACATAATCACTTTGTCAGGCACCGGTCGGCTAGCTTGCAGGGTCATCACGCAGGTGGTCCAGCGCAACGCCCTCAGGCGCGCAAATCATAAATGATGTCGGCAGGATGACCAAGTTGGTGGGAAGTGGCGCGCGGGAGGACCACAACCACAACACTCGCAAGGGTGTATGTTCTCCCACCTTCCGCAGCTTTCATGTCGCGCCAGAGCATCAACGCCTTCCCATGCAGGATTCGCAACCCTTTTTGGAAGACCGTACCGCCAGCCCGCAGGACCGGTGGACGTTCGAGGATGCAACCCCACAATCTTGTCATATGTGACGAGAGCCTTGGGCGACCCAAGACCAAACAGCCTCATTCTGCCGGTAACCGACCTCACATCTTCAAATCTGACATCCACTTCTGACACCTGAGAGGCCCTCGACTTCTTCACCGGTCGCTTTAGGGTACACCATCTCTGGCCCCTGCTGCTGCAACTCCCTCCTGATCTGTGACTAGTCCCCGGTCGTCATGCCACATGAACCTTGGAAGCTTCCTCGACCATCCTTCGGGTAATCACGGTGTTACTAATTCGAAATCCCAAAACGACACCAAAGGAACACTTATTCACACTTGGAAATTTGGACTACGGTCGGTTCCGGATCCGTCATTGTCGATTTATCAAGAATCTTAGGGTCAAGGACCTCGGGGAAGTAAATAAGCAGTCATCTCCCGAGGATGCCAAATGATGTGCGACACCGGCGGAACGGCCCTCCAGGAGACCTCGTGAACTGTCAGATTTTAGTTCTGCCGAGAAGCAGACTACTGATTAAATGCACGACGACTTCGAGACGTCGCGAAAGATTGACCATCCAAACAGAGACGACTGACAAGAACACGACATGGTTTGATTCTCCTTTCAACCGATGTCTGTTCTTGAGAAGAACTACCACAGTATAGGAGCCCAATCAAATTTCATGTTGACCCGAAGTGAATCTTTCACACTCGCTTCGCTGCCTCGGCAGCAGCATGCCTGGGAGCCTGCTCTCATCCACAGCCCCGGGTCCTGCAATCCCCTGGGGTTCACGCGACGATCTACCTTCATCTGAAAGCGAATGGCGGCTGTTTCTGATCACTTGACCTCGAACCCATCCTTGCCTGCCGTGTCCATAGCGCGGACGAACCATGTCATACGTGGGACAAGCCGACAACTCGGGTACATGTACCTGTCCCACTGGCAGCTGTACCTGGCGCGTATCCCATACATATATACATCGAAACACTACACTCAACAGCCGGCGGTGAGCATTCATATTTAACCCCCCCCCCTCTACTCTGAATCTTTTGTCGTGACTTCCATAACGGATTCGGTCATCCTCCAGGATGCTTTTGAGAATTGACCTTCCTCACTCGGGCTCGGTAGGAGACATCCAAGAGAAGAAGAAAAAACAGCTGCTCGAGGCAGAGTGTCCTTTTTTGGAGGTGGGGAAATGGATGAACACCCACGAACCACTATGACTGACTGACTACTTGCGTCCTTGCAGATGATGCATTGTGACACACAGCCACGTATCAGACGTCCTCCAGTACACACACTCCCACCCACACCCTTTCCTCAAACTTCCCAAAATTTTCACATGACAACAACAACAACAACGACAGCAGCAACAACAACAAAAAAAGAAGAAGAAAAAAGGGGGCTTCTGGCTATGTTCTGACGCGTGGGATTACCCCTCGGAGCCAGCCAAGGATTGTCTAGACGACTTGTCTATATATATGACATATCAGTTTTCTGCTCTCGGCGGGCAAAGTTCGTCCATGAGGGGGACCTTGCGGACAATCTCGTCCCGAGGGTCCAGGGGTTTGATCATGGCGCCGGCGCACCGGTGAGGATCATGACGGTCTCGAGATCAGGTTGATGATGATCTGGATAGAAAAGCCTGGGTGCTGACTTAACAGTGTTGTAAGAACTGGTTCAAGGGGCGAGTTACCCGGCGAAGATCTCGTCATACTCATATAGGTATACCCCGAACCTGGCGGTAACGGCGCGGTCCCGCCTTACGGGGGGAGGGGCGGTTGGAAGTCTTGGTTCGCTTGGTCCCGTTTGGGCCATCTCTTATTTTGTTCTACCTAGGTAGACGTTCTATAGCTTGTGACACTATAGACAGGCAGCGTCTCCTGTATGCACCGTCCGTCCACCAAATGTTCGCTTTCGCTTCATGAGAAGGCTTGAGATGAGTCTATGTATCCTTGTTGATGATGCCCAGCAGACGCTAATAACCAGACAAACCTTCAATCCCCAACATGCTGCCGTTTGGAACCATGGGTGCGCACCACACAGGGTTCGGCGCTTCGGTCCGCCGTCTAGAGGCGAGGCCCGTCGTCCTCAGCGGCCATCGCTGCTTCGGATATCGCAGACATGAGACCCTGGCCCGCCGTAACGGAATCCTCCCTTGCCCTTGCGTGGTTCACCTTCATCTCCAGGCCGCTCTCGTCCAACTCGTCCTCGCCGTGCTGTTTCTCCCAGGAGAACGCATCCGAGAGGTTCACCGCCACGAAGCTCTTGGGGAGTTTGACTCTGTAGTTCGGCTCGTTAGCTCACGGGGATGCGGTTTAGAAGGACAGGCCAGACTTACGTGTGGAACTTGGCTCGCAGAGTGTCAATGACCGTCTTCCAATCACAGTGCGGCGTCAAGCTCCTCCTCTGCGCACAGCTGATGCAGTGCTTGCTGTCAAGCTGCACGTCCAGCGGGTCGTAGACGTGGCAGCCAGGGCTGATGGTGATGCGGATGCTGTATTCGAAGTGAGGATAGTTGCTACCGTCCGCCGCCTCTGGTGGGTTTGTCTCGGACTCGTACAGCTCGAAGCAGATCTGGCTCAGATAGTCGAGCTCCGGGATGGTGCTGCGCTTGATCTTGGTGTCGACGCCACCCTCCAGGATGCAATTCAGGAGTGTGTAGATGTGGGACTCCTTCGTGAAGTAGAAAAAGCACTTCGCATCGTCGGACGCCTGCATGTCCTCAAGGTCGGTAACAATTTCTCGGAGGAGGGGGAGGGATGTGAGGAGGCCGATCTCAAGCTGAGGATAGAATGTCAGTCAATGCATCCCGGTGTCTTGTATAAATCGACTGGAATTACCGCCTGTGACATAATTGCACATTAAGCATTGCCAAAGCCGGGGAGGTAATATTACCTTTTCACTGTCCGAAATACCGTACTCCTGAGGGCAGATGAAATCGAACATGATCTTTGCCAGTTGGTAGAGTTCCCTCAACGGTTCAAAGCGAGCATCCGTCTTCGTCTTGGTCTGGCTGTCCCCTTTACAGAGGTTGAAGTATTCCTCTGGCGGAGGCATCTTTCCCGCACCACGGAGTCCATTCTTCCAGGACGACCTCCTAAACAGCCTCTTTTTCTTGTGCTCGTTCAACTCAGCGTCCTTCACGGAGTTTTTGTCCCCATTCTTGCTCTCCTCAGACGTCTTGCCTGATATCTGTTGCTGCTCCTCAGAGTCCTTGGAAGTGGAATTCGTGGGCTTCTCTTTGTTGCCAATGATGATGCCGAACTCCTCCTCGAGGATGCTCCTGGAGGGCGTGAAGACCCACTCCAGGAATTGGCGGTTGTGGAGAGCATCAAACTTCATCGTGTCATAAAGTTCGGAAATCTTAGAAGGGTCGACCTTCTCTCCGTCGCAAAATTCTGTGAATAGCTTCTCCCACCGTTCGCGAAACAGCTCCGCGTCTTCGCCACAGCACCAGCGGGCTTGGATATCCGCCACGGCACTGGCTTGCGATAGAGCAGAATTGTGCGAGTGAATCGAGGTGGAAGAAGGTTCGCCGGTCTTGAGCTTTTCGGAGCTATTTGGGTTGGAAATAGCGTTCAGTGAATTCACAGCACCGCTGTAGAGTTTGTTGTAATTGTACTGCATGACGCGGCGGTGGAAGTTCATGAGCTGGACAACACGCGTCTGGACCTCGGAGGGCTCTGGCATGTTCTCTGGCCACGCGAACTGGGAGGGTCTCTCGTTGCCCTTGCGGAGAAGACCCTTGAGCTTTTTCTTGACCTTATCCATCTCGTCCTTCGCAGCGTTGGAATCATCCAAAAGGTCCTTCCGAATCTGAATGAAATCCTCAGGAAGGTCAGTCCGGTTCAGAAAGGCAGACGACCATATTTGTGCGCTCGTTGTGACACGTCTCTCCGATGAGCTGAAGACGTGCACCTCGTCCAGAATCTCCCGATTCAGGATCTCAAGGTCGGCCCGCATGTTCTCTCCAAGCTCCTGTGCCTGATATCGGGCAGAGTGGGTAGGCTCGCCTCCCCACTTCACGATGAGCTGCAGCTTGTCCAGAACCAGGCCGTTCTCGGCGGCTGTGATCTTGGACATGGTCACACCCGACAAGGAGTCGTGGCGCTTGGGAGGGAACTGAGGCTGGCGTTCCTTCTCAGACTCATTGCCCGACTGCGTGGCATCTTGTTTCTCGTCGTTTGAAGTCTGTAGAGGCAGATCTTCTGGAATGGCTTGCTTCTCGTCAACCGGCACCATCTCGTCCGTCTTCTTCTTGCGGAACATGGGTTTGATCTGAACCTTAGTACCGGGCCAGCTACTCTTCTTGACCAAGACATTCCGTAGAGTCCTGAGCTTTTCGCGATCCTCTCCACCGGCTTTCATGGCTTTGTCCACGGCTTCGAGAACACTCGTCAACGCCGGCTCGCCAATAAGGAGCACTTCCTCTTGGTGCCCCTTCAGCAGTTCAATGAATGGGTCCGTATGGAAGGTGAACTTAAATTTCTGTTTTGGTGTTCGATCCGCGTGACGAATAACGGACACCATACCTTTCAACTTCCAGGAGTGCTTCGGAGGTGGCGGGGGAGGGGTTTGTCCTTCGCTCTCGGCCACACCCAGGTCCTGAAGGTTAGGCGTCGCTGGCAAGGTCGCTGATGCAGATGACGATATACTTCCAGCCAAAGGCTCGGGAAGTTGGGGTAAGAGCGGACTGGTGGGCCCGCTTCCAGACTTAGAGGCGTTGGTACTCTCGGACTTGAGAGGCTCAGGGACAGAAGTGTTTGCGCTTTTAACGTCCTGCGGCGACTTCGATGCTGGCCCTGCCGTCTTCTGGTTGGGTAGCATTCCTAGAAGAGGTGTTTCCTTGACTTTCTTCTCACTGCCAGAGACGCTCCGTCCCATCGGATCGATGTCTGAGGTAGCTGGGGACGGCATTGGAGGTGTCATACCGACCCGTCGCATTCTCTCCTTGACGAAGATATCCTTCAGGATGTTGGCGCAGTGGTCGTAATAATCATCATTGTCCTTGACAAAGCTCCAGCCGTTAACATCAATGACATAACTCTTTCCACCAGCTCGAAGAAGATCGAAGCCACAGACGCGCTGACCGAAGGTGGTGGCGATCTTGCTCGCAATGGTCTTTTCTTCGTCGCTCAGGCTGGTCACATAGCGGATCTCTTTACCATGCGTGTTTCGGCGGACGAGGCCATCCACAACAGGCGATTTTCGGGTCTCTGCATGGCAATATTCAGGTCCCACGGTGTATGCTTTGACATCCTCGGCGTTGTCGACTTCCATGAATTTCTCGTAGAGATAGCTCTCTCCCGGCTGGGTGATGCATCGAGGGACAGTGAGGTCAGCGACGTGTTCCGAGGACTTGTTGCCGATTTTCCTGAAGAGTTTTCTTGCTCCTCCGCCGGTACTGCTGTGAAAGTAGATTATGATGTTATGGTCCTCACCACTCGTCGGTTTCTCGACAAAAGGCTTCTTGAGCAGAGCGCCATCGACGCTTAGAATGTCACCATCGTCCAAAAGTTCGACCTTCCGAGGAAGTTTCATCTTTTCGGGATCCGTGGGAGTCGGTTCCAAAGAAACGCCAGTAACGTCTTTGATGTGCTTTGCGATCTCAGGGGTGAGAAGACGAGGACCGCCGTCCTGATTCACTTCCAGGCGCTTGGGTGTAGGGACGCCGACCTGGTCCAAGAGATAGAGACAGATTCGTCTGTCCCAAAGAACCTTCTGCATCGGAACATCGTTGACACAGAACGGCTTCCTTGCCTTGGTGTAGGCGATAGCCTTGTCCAACGGGAAGCCATCAGAGTAAAAAGATATCAAGTAGTCACTGCGCATGCCGAAGTAGTTAGCAATCTCATGGCAAATAGTCCAACGCGAGGCTTGCAATATGCGTTGGATTCATAAATAGTCAATCTTACCACACGGGCCAATTCTCGATGTCTGGCCAAAAATCAGTTAGCAAAATTGTTTCCTAGCAAGGCAGTTGAGTTTCCATACCTTCATCCAAGATGACTTTGTCTCCGAAAATCTTGACATCAAATTCTCGGTTCGCAATAAGTCGGTTCAAAATATTCCTACTGGGTTTGCTTCTGGCCTTGACGTCCAGGGCGCAGACACCAATGAGACCCAACGGAGCAGGCTTCGCTGCAGAATCGGTTAGAGATTTGACGGTCTGACTCGAAGGTAAGACAGACAAACCTTCCTCCTTTTCCTTGTGGTGAAGGGTCCGATCACTGCTCGGGCTGTGGCTACTAGCCGCCGTACTCCCGCTGAGTCTCCGCTTAGCACGACTCCTGTCCCTACCGGGTTGGGATCTCGGCGGGCCAGCCGGATCGGATCGGGGAATCTGGCTAGTATTCCGTTTGAGAATATCGGGAAGGTGATGATGATGCTCTCGAGGAGCCAGATTCCCTCCGGCTGAGCCCTGGGTGGTCACGGTGACGTTGGACACGCCAGTGTCACCCTGCTTGGGCGCGGAAGAAGCCATGAAACCAGACACAGAGCGTGGTGCGCCTACTGAGCCAGCGTCGGAACCATTGGCTGATGCTGCTGAGCTAGGTATGCCCCTGGCCGATGCCAGTGAGTAGATTGAGGAGATACTCATGCGTTTGGTTTCGTTCTCGGAGAACGATGAGCGCGAAGACGGCATGGCAGGCTCTGGCAGGGTCTGCTCGTCAACCTTGTCAGAGCAGGCGCCAGGTACCAAGCGGGGAGTGTCTATGTCTTCCGTGCGATCGTTGGCAGCAACGACGTCTCTCAGAGAGCTTGTGCTGCGGAAGGAACCAGACTCGAGCGCACGAGACCTGAGGGAGACCGCATCGTCATTACCGGCCTCAGAGTTGGTAGAATCTCGACTGGTCTGAGACAGAGACGCCCGGGGAATTCGCACAGGTCGTGACGGAGGAGGGGGCATAGACAGGCTAGCTAGGTCTGCATGGACTTCGGTGATGCCGGCCTCGGCGTGCTTGCTCTTCTGCGCGAGGGAGTTGTTCCGGATGGAAGAGATAGATGAGGCGCGCGAAGTGGCAGAGCCATTCTGGCTATTTGCATTCGAGGCCTGCTGGTCCGGCTTGTCCGGCTTGTCGTCGTTGGGCTCGATTGGCTCTCCAGCAGGATGAGGGTCTTGTGGTGGGTCGGTGTGAGCCATGTTGAACTAGGGACGGAGGCTCTTGATACACCTTCTTCCTGATGATAGCTTCCAGTTAAGGTGGGTGGTTCTTTGAGTCTACCTATGTCGGCCGATCTCCGGGGTTACCCCTTATGCAGGGCTGAAGTGACGCCGCTATCTGAGCGAAACCGGTCAAGGCAGACGAGTCCTATGCAAGGATGGCGGCAAGGCTGATGATGCAGCTTCACGGCTTCGGGTATGATGGATTGTTTGCCGGGGCGAGGAGTAGGGCAATCGACTGTGGGCTATCGCCTATGGGATATTCGGCTGTGGGACACAATCATCGACGTCGGGAAGGATTGAGAGTACTGAGGATGATGGAGGACGATGGAGGATGAGACTCGGCAGGCTGGGGGTCTCAGGAGAGGAGCGAGGCGAAGAGAGGCAAGTGTCGTAGTCCAGAAATCAACATGGTGGGTGTATGATCGAACAGTTGTCGAATAGTTGTCGAACAGAGTCGAGTGTTGATGAGCGCCGTTAGCAGTTTGATGAGGAACAAAACAAACCAGTTTCGCTTCGTTCTTCTCTCCAAGCCTGACTTGACTTGACTTGTTGACTTGGCTTGATTTGACTTGACTTGACACGGGGCAGCTTCGAGATATGTGACTGATGATCGGTCAGTGAGACGGAGAGAAAAGGTCCAGACAAAAATGTTTTTCTTCAAGGGTCACCTGGCCAGGGTCACGGTGTTGGCTGTCGAGATGTGAGAATGACGTGTGGACTGCAAGCTGAAAATGGTTACCCTGGAAGTGCCTGCCAGCTCGGCGAATCGGATAGTGGAACCGAGAGCGTTCGCAGTAGCCACGCAGCCTGCACAGGCAGGCTGCGTGGCTACTGCGA
>MUZK01004051.1:0-22002 GCA_003013055.1 Juglanconis sp. DMW523
GAATCGGGTGGTCGAAGAGTGGGAGGGAGTGCGTAGATGCGCCTGGAGACGTGGAGGGCGAGTACAGGGGTAGCGGTGGTGGGGCCTCGTAGAGCGATGGGCCGGCTTGAAGGCGGAGGTGTAAGTGGGTGAGGGTATCGATGTCGTGGAGCGCCTTGTACACTGGCCGGCTGAGCTCGACGCGGATGTTCCAACTGTAGCAAGATGGTCAGTCAGCAAGGGCCTCTTGGGTTTCGAGAGTACGCTCGTCTCCTAGGCGAGAATACCAGCGTCAGAGCAGACGTGACATACTTTAACTTCTCCAACGCCTTCGCCTTGCGCAGCACCAAGAGAAACAAGACATTCATGAACTTCCCGCAGCTGTTGTTAGCTAAGTAGTGCTTGTACGCCAGCTCCGCCTTATCGCCCGCGCTGACGGTGTCCAGGGTTATCTCGCGCAGGTGCTTCGCATGGTCATAGTCGCTCGTCGCAAAAGTCTCCAGACCGTTCGCGAGGCCGTCGACGGGCGACTCGTAGGCGGGGTCATCGTCGTCGGGGAAGACGATGTGGAAGCTGCGGTAGAGCTCGGCGGTGGCAAGTTCTCGGAAGTGCTTGGAGACGAGGGACAGGCAGATCAGGTCAGATTGTGGGCACTGGAGGGGGAGAGTGTCAGTGAGGCTGGAGCGGGAGCTTCCACGCGGGCGGGGCAAGGCTGGAGCGCTTACACGGCTGATGATCTCCTTCTGGAGCTCCCCTGGGAGATGGGTGAAGTGGAGGGGTCGAGGGGTCTCGGAACCCTCAACAGCTGTTTGTGACGCCATGTTGCGAGATTGATCGCATGTGCTGGGAGCTGCGCTGCAAGACTGGCGATGTGAAGGTTGGTGATGCTACAAGTACAAGTACCTGGGAAATTGGTGGCAGCTGAGACTGGTAATGATAGCTTCTTCCAGGACCAGACGTGGCGTAATAATGCTAGGTATTATTCATTCGAAGAGGCAGCAAGAGAAACCAGACTGTGCCTCTCCCATAGGATGCCTCGAGAGAAAGTGGACGAGAAGTTGAGGAATCGACAGACGTTCGTTGACTTTTCGGGGGTCTGGTCGGTTGGATGGCAGCGATGGACCGTCCGATGCGGCTGCGGCTGCGGCTGCGGGTCTAAAGCTAACTTAGCGCGTCACCGGGGAAGCTTCGGGGCTTGATGGGTACAGGGATCTAGCGCCAATCAGTCACCTCCCGGCGGGCCCCGTCACAAGTTTCTGGGGAAATCAGGGATTCCACTCGTGTTGGACAGGGCGGGAAATCACATGGGTTTCTTTTTCTGTGCCTAGAGATGGCCTTGGGTTTGGCTTTATGGTTGCTGTCTGTGGATGCTTCACATATCAGAAGAAGACGGAGTCCAACAGTCTCAGAGCCGCGGCGGCTTTCTCACGGATATCAAGCAACACTGTCAAGCCATCGTGTCAAGCAACCTTGGAAAAAGAATATGACAAACACACAAGATTGCTTGCTATCTTTTTAAAACCATCATTACTCATCCTCCAGGAGACAAGCCTTCTACGCCTCTTGTATCCAGTTCCCTCTTACCTTAGACCAGTTCCCACTCAGCGATGCTAACCCAGCTCATGCTGTACCCGCCCCCAGACTTGGTGCTGAGGAACTCCTGCTTGGTCACACCCATGGCATCCCGACCGTTGAGCATGTTCAGACCGTACAGCTGGATCTTTTGACCAGGACTTCCGAGATCCCTTCACAATCTCAAGTCAGTAAATATCTAAACGTGGAGGAGTGGGGGGAGGGTCAGAGGACAGCGTCGAGGAACGAACCTTGCCGGAATATCGCACCACCACCAGTACCCATCGGTATCAAGCGGCACCTGGTCATCCTTTCTCCCATCGACACCGTGGATATTCATCATCAAGAGCCGTGGCTTACCCCTGCCGTTCCTCTCGGCCGTCCAGTGTTCGCACAGCTTCGCGAACAGAAACCGGACAGTCTCTCCACTGTATACCTGGATCTTCTTCTGCGCCGGCTCAGAATTCCACTCTGAGATGCCCTCCTCCAGAGTGTTCCCATACCACTGAGGACGCTCACCACCTGAAGGCCCCACGACGTACTCCTCCCAGGACGGAACGCGCCCATCATCGCGGAAGAAGTACCGGCGGTCCTCGGGGAAGTGCTTCCACCCGAACAACTCATTGCTCATGGTAAACTGTTGTGCGTTGAACTCCCGCTTGTAGACCCGATTGTCAAGGTGTCCGGCGCCCCAGCAAGGATCGATGAGCTTCCAGTAGCCGTTGTCGATCCTCACGGCGTTCCAAGCGTGTCCGGTAGCATTGCGCGGCGGCGGCGTTTGGCCGTCTTTGACTGCTTCAAAGCCGAAGCCCTTTCCGTGACCTCCCACCACGATACACTCCAGCCCTGCGCGCTTGGCGATAGCCTCGTAGGTTCTGGCATATCCCTCACAAACAGCCTTGCCCGAGAAGATGGTATCGCTTGCAGTGCCTCTCGCGGGGCAGCCAGCAAAGAAGCCCGCGACATCGTAATCGATGTTATGATGGCACCAAGTGAATATCGCGCGAGCCTTGTCCGTAGGCGAGGAGAAAGGACTGCAGAGATGGTGAGCTAGGTAGCCAACGGGATCGCGTCGGTCGATGACTGAAGGAGGATGCTGCGTAGCTACGCTATCCGGCCCTGAAAAGTCTCGGCAGATAAGGCAAGACGCCTCCTGTTTTACAGCACCCTTAGAAGCTGCCGCATCTATCTGGGCGGCACTAGGGCGAGACGCAATGGGGACTGGAGGCGGAGCAGCAGCGGACGGATCTGCTGGTGTACCGCCAGCAGTGTTCCCGGAGACCTGCGGTATAGCCCGGACAAACTTGTCCGGGGGTGGAGGCATTCGTCGCGCCGGCAGTGCCGGAACAGCAGGCTCTTCGATCTCTGCAATACCAGGTGACCGAACGGGCCTGCTAGGAAGCCGGGGCGGCAGAGACGGCCGAGATGAGTCGTCGGTACGAGTTGGAAGAGCGGGCATGGATCGTTTTGGCAATAACGGGGCCTTCACTATCTTTGCCGCAGTAGCTGCCCTCACATCCTCGTTCTCCCTGGTCTCGGCTGCCTCTCGGTCTCTTCTTGAGGGCGGCAGTGGCGGCAAAGTGGCCTGGTCGAAGGCCGGTGGCAGCTTGCGGCCTTCTGTTGACCCCGTCAGAGAAAGCGAGGACATGGTGGACCTGACCGACTCCCCAGAGCTGCGTCGAACGGCCAGTGACTGCGTCGACGGCCTTCTAGGCGGCAGGGCAGGAGACGTCTGTGTCTGCTCGGAATCCCGCCTGGGTAATGGAGGGGCGAGGTTACCACGCGTTGGTGGTGAAGGTAGTGCACTCTCGCTTTCCGTGTTGCTCCTCTGCGGGAGAACAGATGGCGCCTTCTTAGTTGGCCGGGTTGGGATACTCGGTGTGGGATCCCGTGAGTGGCGGTTGAGAGCAGGTGAGGCTGCGTTCTGTGCCTGAGCGGGCACGCGAGAGGCAGGTCGATTTGGTGGAGGGGGTGGCGGCGGCCGCTTGGATGGAGCAGTGAAGTTCTTCTGCTTGTTGAGGGCTGCAATCCTCTCCTGAAGGGAATTGAATTGAGGCTCCTCTGTGTCAGCCATGACTGCACCCGCGAACCAGATCGCGACCCAGATCAGAACCAGATCCAGTGGAGATGAGGATATTGTCCTGGGGGATCCGATGTGACGACGGTCAGGCAGCCTTTTCCAGGGATCCACCGGTTTGCTATGCTCTGTGAGAGGGATTTGAATCGCGTGCCAGGGAGCAGGAGAGCCTGA
Source organism: Juglanconis sp. DMW523 (assembly GCA_003013055.1). Classification (NCBI taxonomy): domain Eukaryota; kingdom Fungi; phylum Ascomycota; class Sordariomycetes; order Diaporthales; family Juglanconidaceae; genus Juglanconis; species Juglanconis sp. DMW523. The sequence continues at coordinate 3,803 of MUZK01004051.1, forward strand.
GAATAGTTAATCCAGTGTGAGAGCCTTTATGAAATATGAAGAATTCATGGGCAGATGCGGGTGGAGGCGCAGATCCGAAGGATTAGATCAGGCTCGGTCGGGCTGTGCAGCCTTTGCTGAGCGGCTGGGCACGCAGCTGCAGTCAGACAGCGCGGGGCTTGTGTGTCGTTAAGGTATCCGGTATCCATAGGCAGCAAAGCCTGCAGATGTGAAGGAATGATGCAACCGCAATGTTCAGGACGATGGACTGGATGGAACAGGACATTGAAGGACGCACCCAGTTCACGAACACACTGTTGTTGTTGGATGAATTTGACCGGAAGGCTGTGAACATGGAAGCTTGGCTGGAAGACCGGACTAGGCAAGAGGCAGCAGAGCCAGGATCTACGCTACCTACGAGGTAGGTACATAGGTACCTATAAATACGTATCTACCTACTTATAATAAACCACGGGCCCAGACCCTTTTTTTCTTCCTTTTTTTTTCCCCACGTGGTTTTTTTGCAATACGTATCTCAAAAAACGCCACAGGTGATTGTTTGTGGAAGGAAAGGAAAAGAAGAAGAAGAAAAAACATTGATGACTGGATTGACTCCAAAACATTATATTATATTATTGGTTCCTTTTTTTTCGTCATGTAGGCCCCTCCCCCTTTCGGGAACATGTTCAGCCCCAGTTGAATGCTCCCATATGTCCTCGGTCTGAGAGTGAGAAGTTGCTGCTATATAAGATACTACAATCCCTTTGCTTGCCTTGCCAAAACTAACATGCCCATGCTCAGTGCATTGTAATATCTCCAATCTTCATTTTCCAAAACGGAAACGCCATGCTACGCCTGTCCCTGCGGCCCTGACTTCCATATGTGATATCTTGCTTTCATATGATTCATCATCCTCGCCCACCTCCTTTAATTCCTCCTCATATTACTGAGCTCAACATCGCCAGCTCGGTTATCCCCTACCATCTCAACATCGCGACCGTACTCGATCGGGACACCATTCTGCGGCGCAGAAGGGGATTTGCCACCGGCTCCCGGAGGATCGCCTGCACCAGGAGGACCTGCAGCACCAGGTTTTCCCTTCTTGATATTCTTCCACTCCATACCAGTAGCTGACACCAACGCCGCCACAGCCAAGCCCAGTGCCGCCAGGAAGATTTTCGTTAGGGTGTAGTCGTACACATCAATCACCACATTGATATCCTGCGCCGGAACGATATTGACCAGCTCCGTGGCGCCGTTGTTGATGATCTTCTCGACATCGATTCCAGGGATTCCCGACAGCTTGGAGACCAGCAGATTGCTAAGGATGGTCTGGCCCACGGTGGTGAAAATGGCGCCGCCGAGCTGTTGGGCAAAGAAGATGAGCGCGACGCCCATGGAGACATCCGCCATCGGGAGGACGGTTTGTACGGCGAGACTACCTGTCTGCATGCCCATGCCGAGACCAAACCCCGAGAGGAATTGATAGGCGACCCAGTGGCTCTGAGGGGCATCGCGCGTCAGTGTGCTGAGAAGACCCTCGCCGACCGCCATGATGGCGGGCGAGAGAAGCATCGAGGGCACGTAGTAGCCGATCTTTTGGGTGGCAACGCCGTTCATGATACTGGACACCACGAGCGAGAGGACCAGTGGCAAGGTGTAGATGCCCGACTTCAGAGGGGCGACCAGCTTGACAGTCTGGAACCAGATCGGCAGGTAGTACACCAACATGAGCATAGATCCAGCAATGAAGAAGGTGAACATCGTAGCCCAAAAGACGCTGCGCTGGGTGATGATCCTCACGGGAACGGAGGCGGTTTCCGGAGTCAGTATTTGAACGATGGCGAACGCGATGGCGAGGACCCCAAACATGCCGAAGAGCAAGATGATGCGCCAGCTATTCCAGGCGTAGGTCGAACCACCCCACTGCAGGGCTAACAGCAGACAGACTATGCTGGGAACGAAGAAAAAGGTGCCCAGAGGGTCAAGACGCTTGATATGCGTGAAAAAAGGAGCCGGTTCCGTCTTGCGATGAGGTGGGTTCCAAAAGAACAGCATGAAGAACCTATTGTTGAATGTCAGCGAGATCGCACCTGGAAAAATCTCCGGGGAAGCAAGAACTCACAGTGTAAAGGCTCCAATCGGTAAGTTGATGTAGAAGCACCATCTCCATGTGAGTCCGCTCGTGAAGCCACCTCCTACCAGAGGTCCCAAGACGGAAGAAATCCCGAAGATCATCCCGAACATACTCTGGAACATGGGCCGCTTGTGAAGAGGGATCATTGGAATCATGATCATCATCGCCCCTGAGAAGATACCCGCGGACCCAACACCCGCGATTGCTCGTCCCAGAATGAAGATAGGTGAGGTGGGAGCCGCGCCACAGATCGCGCTGCCAGCCTCGAAGATCACAACACAAATCAGAAAGACCCTGGCCGTCGATGTTAGCAAATTACTGGTGCTTTGTGTTGTCTCAGGTCCAAGGGGATTCTACCATTTCATGTTATAATACTTGTACAGCCGACCAAATACCAGCTGACTCGCCGCCGTTGTCAACATGTATGCTGAGCCATACCAGCCAATATCGCCGAGGCTGTGGAAATCATCCGTAATTCGAGGAATGGCCGTGGCGACGATGGTCCGGTCCAAAGCCACGAGAAACATAGCCAGGAAGTTTGATACCAGGATCAACCAGAACTTCAGAGTCTTGGGCTGGTAAAGCTCGTTTGGCCCCGGCCCTCCTGGTCCAGGAGGACCTGGAGGGCTAGGAGGGCCAGGAGGGCCAGGAGGGCCAGGAGGGCCAAGAGGGCCAGGAGGGCCAAGAGGGCCAGGCGGGTCCACCGGCCCCTGCTTTGAGCCTCGATCTGGTGTTGAAAAGGATGTCGGCGTTGATATCGATGACAACCGCCCTTCCTCCCACTCTCTCCGCTTCTCGATATCCGCATGCCTACTCTCGTTTCTGAACGACGGCTCATACCAGTTCACTGCAGTGTGGCTACTAGCCAGCGATGCCGTTGATCGAGACATCTCACAAGAACCCAGTCCTTCAGTCAACAGTTGTGGAGGCAAAGGCGACGTTCCGTTGTCTCTTGAGGGGGGGGGGGGAGAAGGAAGACAGGACCGGAAAGAAAACAAGTAAGGTAGGACAGAAATTCCGGAAGGAGAGGATGAGGAAGATGCGGTCTTCCGTGGCGTTGATATAGCAAATATCCCTGCGGCAGAAGCAGACGCGACAGGTGCAAGCAAGTACGACTTTACGAGTACGCGACGGCCGGGTCAGGCTCGGATGGAAATAAGTGATGGATGATGGTCCAGCCACTGGCGCGGTGTGGCATCACGAAGGGAGCGATATATTTAAAGGCGTCTCTCACCTTCCTAGCTTACCTGGTCTTTTCCATCGAGGCTCAGTCCAGGCGAACAAGATGGATCGGCCATGGAGGAGACTCGGACCGATCGGGGGATTCACAAAGTCGAGCTGTCATCACGCTCCGGCCATGGCCAAAAGCAAAGACAAGCTTGGGGATCGCAGCGGCCGAAGGCAAGCAAGTGATTTGAATATCGGCGCTGGGTGAGAAGAGCTGAGATGGATCTTCCCCAAGCCAGCTCCGTAGCGGTGTCCGTGGGTCGTGTGTATGGTGTCGGAAGATTCCGAGCAGAGAGGACGCCGGGGACAAGCAGCACTGCTCGGTCCCGAGGGCCGACGACAGGGGTGTCCATCGACGAAAAGGCCGAGAAGCATCTTGGCCATGCGTACCATTCACTCGCTGCCTTGCCTGCGGAGGAAGACCTCCATGTGGCTTCACTTGGATTCCACTTGGATCTCTCTTGACCACCATCTTTGCCCTGCTCAGTCTCGGAGTTGCAGCGGTGAAGCCCACCATCTTCTGCTTCCGGCATGGTAAGCGTCCATTTAGAGTTCAGGGGTCTACCCAAGTCGTCGAGGTGCGATGTACTTACATACCACAAGTAATATAGGTAGTGCTCGGTACTACTTGGTACATGTACTAAGCATGTGCTTTGACACCATGCTATTTCCGTACATGGATGGAGGCTGACATAATACCAAAGACGCCGATTGCCCGACGTGAACAACAGAGGACGCACGCAGCAGGTGAGGAGCGTGCCCAGGTGGCTGGTGGCACGACAGCACCCGATTCGGCCACCCAGGGCTCGGACCAACGCCTCTCTGCCCTATCCAGGCCCTATCCAGGCCCTATCCAGGCCCTATCCAGGCCCTATCCAGGCCCTACCCAGGCTATCTTGTTCTCTCCAGTGTGGCAATCGTCGCAGCCGTCGCAGCCGTCGCGGCCGTCGCAGCCTTCTTTTCTCGTGCGGGGGAGCGATATTCAAGGTCCTCATCCTCCATTGCAGTCGGAACGTGGTCCTATCGTGAACAGTTCCACCGACTCCCCCTTGTCCTCTCTTCCTGTCTGTCCTCCTGCCCTCAACCTCGTGTGCTCAAGTCATACGTGCTTGGGCCAACAGTTTGCACGACGCTGCACGGCTGCCGATACTGCCCCTGTCCGTGTCCGTATAGCCACCTCTCTCTAGCGCACCCCCCGTCATCCATCCAAGCTGAGACCAACATCCTCTGCTCGGGCTACAAAGACACGCCTCGTGGCCGGTCACATCCCGAGACACGCCTATACGCCTACTCCGCCGGCCCTCTTCCCTCACCAAGGGAAGCTAGAGTCCTACCTGCATTCGCTGCAGCTGCTCGTCTGGTCATCTGACGCAGCCCTAGTCCTTGACAGCGCGTCTAGTCTCAGGTCCCCTTACCCACCTGGTCGCCGCACAGGGTCTGGGAGCTGTCTACCCGCGCGTGTATTCGCAGAGTGAGCCCTGTTGTAAGATATCCCATCCCATATAGTCAACCTGCTCCTGTCCTGTCCCATGCCATGCCCGCAGACCCTGGCCAGATTCGACAATCCGGCAGCTCGGGTGCTTGCACTCGGGCCATCGGTCGTCGATCCATTGTCCTACAAGCCAGAGCACCACCCTCGTTAGCCCTCCCTATGAATGATGCTCACCTTCTCACCGTAGCCCTAGCTCGTCTCTCGGATCCGAGAATGTAAACGCAACTAGTTGGAACTCTGCTAAACGCTGAAGACGTCCAAGCACCATGGCGGCTCTTCCCGCCGCCGACATCCCCCCATTCGCCGGCCAAGGCCACGTCGCGGTTTCACACGAGGCTTCCATGAAGTTGACTAGGGGCCACAGCTGTGTTCTCTGTCAGCAGAGGAAGGTCCGCTGTGACAAGAACAAGCCATGTGCCAACTGCGTCAAGGCAGGGGTTGAGTGCAAGGTCGTTCCGCCTCAGCCACCCCGCCGGCGGAAGAAGAAACCGCATGAGAGAGAGCTCATGGAGCGAGTCAAGAAGTACGAGACGTTGCTAAGCCAGCATGGCGTCGACTTCGAGCCTATTGGGCAGACTTTCAAGGCCTCTGACCCAGCATCTATTGATGAGGTTGATGAGATTGAACACGGCAGTAAGCAGCGCTCAAGATTCTTCATGCTTACCTGCTCAAGAATATATCCTATCTTAGGGCCGAGAGGCTCAGCAACCTCACCTCCGAGTCCCCTACTTTACCATCATGTTGCCTTCGGTCTTACCATAGTGTAACAAAAACAGCTAACCTGAAGTCTTCCAGTGGAGGGGTTGAAGACGTCTCCGTCGTCGACTGGCCAAGATGGTGAGAGGTATGATCTGAACATGTCCACGATTCCCCTTTTGCTCTGCTGACCTGATCAGGCACGCCAAATGGTTTCCTTACCACAAAGACGTTCGTTTGCCCCGAGTTCTCCTTCACCAGTCTGCTATCCTGCCTGCATAATCTGCCCGTTGCCATTGGTCCATACCACCCCTATACACCACTCGGAAAAAATAATGTCTTGGGGTTCCCTGTTCCTCTTGCTTCACCTCGCCCAGATACATGTCCATTAATGTCCACGGTCAGACCCGAGAGCCTGTGGTTTTCAAGCATCGCTGACAACGCGAATTAATAGTACAGGGCACAAGACGCACAACTTAGAGACTCATCAGATGACGGCTCTGATGGTCCAATAATCCACCAGGCATTCGACAGAATGTTTGATGGGCAAGATGGTTTCCCGTTCGTCATTGGCGGCTCAACAAATTCTGTTACCGACTTGCATCCCCCTGCTGTTCAAATCTTCCAGCTCTGGCAGATATACTTGGACAACGTCAACCCCCTACTGAAGGTCACGCATACTCCGACGCTTCAGGGTCAGCTGATAGAAGCGGCGGCAAGCCCATCCAAAATGCCTAAGCCACTCGAGGCTTTGTTGTTCAGTATCTACTTCATCGCCATCGTGTCCCTGACTGACGAGGAGGTCCAAGAGACTTTCAAGGAGGAAAGGTCACGGTTGATGTCCAAGTTTCATCGTGGGACCCAACAAGCACTGATCAACGCTGGCTTCATGCGTAGTTCAGACCTCGTTGTCCTTCAAGCCTTTTTGATGTATCTGGTAAGCGCAAAAACTCCCTCATGTCAACAAGAAAACACAATCTCGATTCCGTCCGAACCTGTTCCTTTCCTATTCCATTTCCCCCTAATCCTTCCCACCGCCCGGCTCTTCTCAGCTGCCCACGACATCCAGTCGGTGGATTTGCCTCCCCTGGTCTACATAGCTGACCGGACTAGATCGCCGTACGCCAATTCGTCGACCCACGAGCCCATTTCTGTTTGATAGGCATCGCCGTTCGGGTTGCCAACCGGATCGGACTCCACCAAGATGCCGAGCAGTACCACTTACCCCCCTTTGAAGTTGAGTTGCGACGGCGGCTGTGGTGGCAGATCGTTATCTTTGACAAGAGGATTGCCGAGATAACAGGATCGTCAATTACTGCCCTGACGACAAGTAAAGGCGACTGCAAGTGGCCACTCAACATCAACGACACCGACCTCCACGTGAACGCCAAGGATCGCATTGTGCCCTATCCTGGACCCACAGAGATGCTATTCAGCCTCACTCGTTTCGAGTTGACAATTGCGGCAGACCCAGAGGGCCAGCGTCCTGTACCAACCCTAGGAGCAACTCCAGGCAGCAAAACGAAATTCCAATACACCCCGTCCCCCGCCTCGTCCGACGTCTTCACCAACGCTGCTCGCCACAACCTACCCATGACGGACCTTGAAGGTTACGTCAAGTATATTGAAGAGAAGTACTTGAGCCACTGCGATAACAAGATTCCCCTCCATCTCTTCACCTTCTTGATGACTCGCCAGGCTATCAGCAAACTCCGCATCATCGATTACTTCTGTCGTGGCTACCTTCAGCGATACCCGGATCCCAACTCTATACCACCGGGCCCGGACCGCGACGTTCGCGAGTCTGTCTCTAATGAAGCTATACGGATCATCGAATACGACAATGTGATTCAGAGCCACGAGGCCTTGCAGGGTTTTAAGTGGTACACCTTGATGCACTTTCCATTTCCAGCATTCGCCTTCTTGGTCACAGAGTTGCGTTACGTCACGAGCGGTGACTTGTGCGAAAAAGCCTGGGCAACGATCCTTGAGAGCTACGGTAAGAGAAAGATGGTGAACAACCTGAAGAGCCCCATGCATACGGCGATAGGAGGGATGATGCTCAGGGCATGGGACTTCCACGAGGCAGCGGAAGCCCAAATGGGCCGGCAACTGTCGCAGCCGAAAGAGATCGCCGTGATAAGAGAGGTCGTGAAGAAGATGAAGACCGTAAACAAGGAAGCTCCGTCGGCGCAGCGACGTACAGCGGGCTCGAGCAGCAAGGCTAGTGTCAGCACGACAACGGGGACGCTCAGCTCTAGTGAGAACTACGCTGCTACACAACCACAGCAGCAGCAGCAACAGCCTGCGGAGGTGGATATACACAGCACGGGTAGCTCACCGCCCATGGTTTCCGGCCCGGGTAGTGGTATGGATGCGATGGCCGGTGCACTGTTCGGCACCTCGGGTTTTGACGGGATCAATCAGCAGATGTTCGGCTCGGGTGTTGTGCCAGAGTCTATGGATATGGGCCTGATGGACTGGTCCTCAATGTCTACATGGAATGGGTTTCTGGGCGGCGGCGGCGGCGGCGGATACGAATATTCGCATCAAAACATTCCGACCTTTCCGGGGCAGGGCCCCCGCTAGGATAGGGTACTCAGCAAGCCAGATGAGGTCAAGAGCAGCCCACGCATCAGCGTCGTCCCCGAGGGACAGTATATCTTCTTTGTCAATTTGCGTGGGGTGTATATCTTATTGCCATTTCGTTTTCCCTTTACGCATGTATGATATCCCAGTTGGTTCCATACTGTCTCTGATGAAGCTTCTTGACTCTCATTGGCCCTGTTGGAGATTGTCATCTTGTCAGAGTCCATTTTTGCTCTGCTACGGGCCTGTGTCACAGGCCTAATTAGAGCTGTCTAGATTAAGGGGGGGCTAGGGGCCCCAGCTGAAGTTCCTTAGCTCTAAGTTCTTGTATAAGACTCTAGGCATTCTTACTCTTACCTAAGTCAACTTGCATATATGGGAGGCAATATATAGATGACTCTAACTTATCTACATCAAGCCTTTAAGACTCTATTCCTTAAGTTTTATATTTTATAGTTCTACTACAAGACACACTACAAGGTTCCTAAACACATATATTTGTGTTAACTATCTAGGTTCTACTCATTCAACTCAATACCTAGTTAGTAATACAAAATAAATTCAGAACTCTGCATCAAATGACAGGCTTCTAGAGAAAGAGACAGTGGGTGGTGACAGGAGCACGGGTACCTACCTTTTAGCACTTCTTTCCACATGTCTCACACAGCCTGTTGTCAGCCGTGTTCTGCCTGCTACCAGCCCTGTATTTCAATCTTCATAAATCGAGTTTTCAGTTCTAGATCAAGATTTGTTTCGGCTTGCACCTCCTTGCATGTAATATATCTAGGTACAAACAACTTACGGTAGTAACCTTTGCAGTTGTATTAGCTAGGTATCTCCTAGATCCAATGAAAATCACCCTAAACACTCGACAATGAACCCTCCACCTGTACAGATGCAAAATTGCAAAGTAATTTCGCATTTAGAATCGAATGTATGAATTTTCTCCTGAAATGACTGATTTTGCTTTTCTTTTTCGGCCACGCACAATTTGGAAGTCAACAAGCTTCCCAACCCTCCGTACACATTCTCAAGAAGACGGAATGTGGAAGCGAGGTCATTAATCTAGTAAAATGGCACCTGGGTTCGTTTGGAACCTCGGGGAAACTATTTGTCAATAAATGTGGCCCAGCATAGGCCACCTGCACTGGTATGTTGCCCGTGCTGCTGCCCAGTGAGGCCATTCGCAGGTCCCGTTCGCACGTGCCCCTGTCCACCTCCGCTATCAGATGGGCAACGCGAATTTGGCATACTCAGTAAGCTCCGGGGACCAGAGATTTCAGATCAAGCCTGAGAAGGCTACGGCTATTTTTTTTTTTTTTTTTGCTTGTGCTTTCACGTTTAGGGCGATCGCAGTATGTCGGTCTTTCAATTCGCTGATGAACGTGTGTCGCTGGCGGAGATGGATAATCAGGTATATAAAGTGCGGTACGGGCCGCAAGCAGGGATCAAGATCGTGGGTTAGGTGAGATCGGAGAGGGGTGGAGCGTGGTGGCATGAGAGCGACTTGGCATACCTAAGGCTTCAGGACGTAGATGGCTGAGACTTTGACGACTTCCATGCCCACGGATGATAAAATATGAGAGTAACAACCCTCAAGATCATGGTTCCCAGAAGATGGTTCCCAGAAGATCCACGGGTTCATTGAGATTGCATCGATACCCGATCATCCCGACCAGCCTCACCAAGTACAGGCCACATCCAGATCCGGATGAACCATATCTTGTGCCAGCACGGACCGCCGAGCCAGTAGAAGCTCTTCCTGGAAGGTCGAGTTCCAGCACCATCAGGCAGACCAGATAGTTGGACAATATGGACACCACCAGGGGCTTGACACGGAACGACCGGGACTTCCCCCATCTACGTCGTTCTCCTCAGGCTCCTTCTCTCGTGTGTGCACTTTCAAGGCGCGTCGACACTGTCGCTTCAACCGCGGCGTCTGCACCTAGCGGCAGATCAGGCCCTGAGACCTCGACGAATATCTCGCTTCGGCCGTGCTCCCTCCGTCAGTATCAAGCTTGAAGTCGACAAGCAGCGGTTCGTTAAGTAGATGTCTCATGAGAAGATAGAGTTGAATGATTGCAAAGAACGCTTCCCAGAGCCTTAGAAGGGCACGAGACGCGAGACGTGTTCCGATATCGACGTCAGCAACGACCTCAAGAGTCATAATCCTGACGAAAGCCGCGTCGATCCAACGATACGAATTAATCATGCCCGAATGTTGGATTTCCAAGCACAACATGAGTTGAACCGGGGGTAGGGTCTGCGGGCTGTCATATAACGGGTGTACTAGTTGCTGGTTTGTAGTGACAGACAGTTGCGTATACTGCACTTAAACTGTAGACCAAAGAAATCGGCAGAGCTATTGGGGACGATCCTACCAGTAGACGTACGGGATCAGTGATGACGCCTTCGTTGCCAACGAATGACTTTATGATGCCCTCTTGGTAGACGCCCATGGTCGCCTGAATTTCGAGCATGGCTCTGTCGTATGGATCAATACAATCCATGACAATGCAAACAACCAGTTTCTGCCACGCCGAACCGCCTTTCTGCCAGAAAGTAGGCTTCTTCAGATGAACAGTACCCCTGGTATTCTGGGATAAACTGTGGAGTGTCCGGGACAGCAGCACCTTGTCCTGTCGTAATGAGCCTTTCCGTGCTGATGCTTATTCTGCGTGTAGGAGGCGTGGCTGGGTGTGCGGATGGAGCAAGAGAAGGCGAACAAGACGAGAAGCCTGCTGCCCGATACAACACCTTGTCTATAACATTCGCCAGTATTGGAAACGCCGAGTGGAGAAGCTGAGAAAATTTGCAAGATGCAACGAAAGACATCTGAGGAGAGAAGAGCGCCTCGTTATGCCTGAACAGGAGATGTTCCCTTTGGCACACATCTCCCCCTCTATGCGTCCACCAAAGAGAATGGTCTCCAATATGCAGCTGGAAAGTCTATGAAAAGAAGCCACCTGAGAGAGTTACATACTTGGTTGTCAAAGACCATCCTTTTCTCAAGGAACAGAGTTTACAGGAAGAGAGCTGGCGTCCATATGCACCACCTTTTTGACCACAGCCCCATCTCGTCGCTCGCCATACTCCTAACCTCACTCGGCCTCACTTTCTCGACTCATGGTCTCGAAATCAATACTTCATCATCCTCAGAGGCCCTTACACATAGCATACTGTTCTGTTCCTCCTAAAGCATGAGAGCCGGTGTGTTCGTCACGAGGGCGACGCCGAACGGGTCCCAACTGGCGTTATGAGGGACATACTCGAGAATCGTGTCAATCTTGTCCTCCATGGCCTTGCCATAAACCGCCCCGATCCATCCAGAGATCAAGTCCAAGCCTGCCGTGACCTGAGAAATAAATCATTAGCTTCTGCTCCTCGCTTACATCGGTATTTGCAGGGGGCGTCGCGTCTACTCACCCCGCCCGAAGTCCAGATGTTCCCATCCACAACCCATCGCGCAACCTTTATCCAATTGACGTCCGGCCCCAACGAAGTAACCCAGTCCCACGACTCCTTGTTCGTCGTCGCATTCCTGCCATCCAACACACCAGACGTGGCAGCTAGGCTGGCCCCGGTGCAGATGGTGAGCAGGTACTGGAGCGACGGGTACCTCTCGGCGATGAAATTGGAGTAGGCTATGGTGTTGTTGAGTCTGCTATCCGGGCCGCCGGGAACGAGGAGGACGTCAAGGTCAGGCGCACTGACGAGGGTGTGTGTCGGGAGCACGACGGGCCAGAAACTGGAGTTGTAGGGATTGGCCGAGGCCCCGACCGAGGTCGGGTCGGAAGACACTGGGTCGAGAGTCTCGGAGATGAGGTAGAGATTCATCTGCTGCTGTTGGGCCAAATGCTGCAGTGCGTCAACCGGTCCGAATATATCCAGGGTCTCGAAGCCTGTGTAGAGCAGGACTCCAAAGTTCTTCAGCGCTGGTGCTGCGGGGGTGGAGTCAGTAGGGCTCTTTCATATGGTACCATGAGGAGCTGTGTAGAACGTACTCTCGCGTGTTGCGAGATCCTTAGCAGCCACAGACATCAGGCACAGTAGGCCGGCTATCACCGATTGAAGTTTATTGGACAACATAGTGTGAAGACGCTGATCGCAGGCGGCTCCGCGTACGGTGAAAGCGAAGCAAGGTTAGGTGAGATTTGGCTGGACCGTGAGGTAAAAGGCTGAGGGTTGAGGACTCAGACTCGAGTCTACTATCGAGCACGGCGAGAAGAGGATATACCTAGGTATTTATATTCTCGTGTCGATCCTCACCATCATAATCACGGGCCAATATGTGCATCGCGCCTTGCACGCTGAATCTTGGGCCATGACAACCAACACTCGGCCCCGATGACGGACGGAGCACAAGAACTGTGTACATATGATAAATCGTCAAGAAGGTGGAGCTAGTGAATGAGATACAGTCCCCGGCGGTGTGGCTTCTTTGCGAGTGACACCGAATCCGCCAGTAGAGCCAGCAGGTAGCAGAGCCCGCGGTACAGTCAGTACCTAGATATGTGATCGTGATCCCTCCGTTGCCTCCTCACATCCTGCCGCTTACCGACAGCATTTGATGTTTCAAGTTTCATAAAATGTTGTTGAATAATCACCAATTGGGTTGTACCGTCCAGGAAATGTCGAGTTCCGGCCATCATCGACCTCCATTCGCGCCGATGTTCCTCCGGCCCGGTCAGACCCGGAAGTTACTAGCATTGTGAGCAAATTGTGAACAAGTTTGAAGCATGGTCGGATGAGAGAGCTGCAATTGTCAGCAAAGATGTGGAAACACGGGTCTCACAACCCAACTTGGCCAATCTTGCCAAACTGAGTGCCATTCTCCAGACAACTCATGGTATTTTGTTTTGGGTATTCCTTGAGTAGAGATATCCTCGACGACACCAACAGGATATGCTCTCCATATGTCTGATGGGAGATGCAAGTTCTATTATCATGGAAGTGTTTATACATTTCTCGTCTCTTAGTCCTTCTTCTCGCCGTCGGGCTTCTTCTCGGTATCTTCCGGCTTGGAGGCGGTGGTGGAGTCGGTCTCACCCTCGGACGCGGGCTTCTTCTGATGAGCTGGGTGATTTGTCAGATTGTGCCATATCGACTTCAGGAACCCTTCATTCTTGTGGTCTTCGCTCGTCGACGCGTCGCTGCTGCTGTGGAAAAGTCTCAGTCAACCGAGCTTCTCACACAATGATTCGATCTCTCAACTTACGATGAACTTGAAGAGGGCTTCAGCATAACCCTCTTGGCGGTCTTATCGCCCAGCTCATCCGCAAGCATCTCAATCAGGGTCCGTTGGTTGGCTGTCAGGTACCTGGGCATGTTGACCCGGAATTCCACCTTCAGGTCACCCGAGCCGCCTCTCCTGCCGCTCAATTTTTTCATACCCATGCCGGTCAGCGTCATCTTGTCCCCGGTCGCTGTGCCCGTGGCAACTTTGACGTTGACCTGGCCGTCCAGCGTGGGTACCGTAATATCACCACCCAGCAGTGCCGTCGTAAATGGTATCGTAGCCGTGTAGAGGATGTCGGAGCCCAAGCGGCTGAATTTCGGGTCCGGCGCGATCCGGACGAATACGTATAGATCACCCTTGATGCCCCTCGCATTCGGGTCTCCTGATGCGCCAAGAGCAGGAGCGTCACCCTGTCCATCGACCCGTAACCTCATGCCATCCTCGATGCCGCCGGGGATATCCACCGTAAGAGTCTTCCTTTCCCTGATCACACCGTCGCCATGGCAGCTCTTACACTGTGAGCCCTTTGGTACTGTAGTCCCCGACCCACTGCAGGTGTTACATGTCGAGGCCATCTGGAAGCCTCCCGACATGAAGTGTACCCTTGTCCCACTGCCACCACAGCTCCGACACGCCTCGCGCTTTGCGCCCTCTTTCATCCCCTTCCCATTGCAGGTACCACACGTCGTCAACGGCGTGATGTTGATCGTTTTGCTTGTGCCCTTGGCCGCCTCGAGGAACGATATCGTCGTCTGCACCTCGATATTGTCTCCCACAGCAGCTGTCTCCTGGAACGGATTCCTCCCTCTTCCTCCCCTACCCCCACCGCCAAATGCCTGATTGAATAGATCTTCAAAGCCAAACCCGCCGGCTCCACCCCCAAACCCACCACCGAAGCCCTGACCCCCTCCGAATCCAGCGAACGGATTGCCACCGCCGAAAGGGTCACCGCCACCCGGACTCCCGCCGGCGTTGGGGTCGAAGCCCGCGGCACCAAATTGGTCATACTGCTCCTTCTTCTTGGGATCGGAGAGGATCTCGTAGGCAGACTGGATATCGGCGAACTGGTCCTTCGCCTTGGGGTCCTTGTTCGTGTCCGGGTGGAACTTTTTCGCAAGACCGTAGTAGGCCTTCTTGATATCGGAGGAGGAGGCGCTATTGCTGACCCCGAGGGTCTGGTACGGATCTTTCATGGACGCCAGCGAGCGCGCTGTTGCATGGAAAGCCTGTGAGTGCGTTTGCGGTTAGCTAGACGGCGGCTGTGGGATTTTGCAAGATGGAGTCCAACCTACCCGCCTCGATGATGACTGTGATTGTGCGCTGCATCTCCGCGGTATTTGCCTCTTCGCCGGTCTTGGTCTAGATGCGATTGTGCTGAGTCTCCTGGCGTGCGGACAGGACGCCGAAGCCCTCAGCGAGCGTCCGCATATTCGCGCCGGCGTCAACGGTCGAGCAGGAGCTGCTGCTCGAATTATAATGCTTGGTTGCATTTCCGAGATGTGATCAAATCAAATCATTTGGGTTGGCGAACGAATGTTGCAAGTAGCCAGCGTGCCGGTATTGGTCTCGTCGAGATCTGAAAAAAGAGCTTCGTAAAATTTTCTTGGAACCTTTTGTAACTTCGAGAATTTTCTCCCACGGCTGATGACATCGCGACTCGGAACGCTAGATGGCGGGCCCACCGGGCTTACCCGGGCGTCCTGCTATTGGTCAGCCCTGACAGGTACGAAAGGCGTCAATATCCATTGAAGTACTTCTCCGTACCCACGTACCCGGTCTAACTATTTTCCACTGCACCGATCTACTTTGTAGCATTCTGAGACTCGTGAGTACTTCTCTTCTCAGATTCTTGCAACAGATGGACTGTGCGCTTCAATCTGTGAGATTGCTAGCTTGTTCGTACAAGTAAGACAGCCAGAAGCCCGAACAAAATTGCCGATGTCGGCTCCGATAAGATACGGCGACGCGGAGCCCCCTGATGCGGCGTGCAATTGGAATTGGATAGTCAACCACACAATCAGAAAATCAGGAGAGTGAGCAGTTCAACGGTCGGAAAAGACTGAGAAGAATTATAGAGTCTATGTTCCTAGGAAGAATACATACATCACAAACCGTGTGCCCCGAGACGCCAACCTTTGTTCCTCTGCCCTTCACGCGTAACAAAATTCAAATGTGGTATCAGTGTCCAACCGCAAAGACTCGAATGCCCCTGAGCACCATTTAGAGAATCAGACACCCAACAGAGCCATTCCTGTTCCCATGTAACTCCTATATAGACGGCCCTTATATTCTCTCGTGGTCTGACGGCTTTTTCTCCGGCTTCTGCAAGCCGTTCAACTTCGACAGCCGTCCTTTCCTGACCCGGTGGATGAAATCAACAATCGCATCGTTTTCCTGAACGCCCTGGCTGTTGAAATGCTTCCGCACCGTACTTGTCAGGTGCACCTTTGTCTGACGGCGTTGCTCTTTCTTTCTCGCCATCGTTGGGGAGTATAGACCGAGGCTGCCTGGCTGTGCCAAGACCCAAGAGCGGTAGTCGCTTGCGTAGGCGGTTGGGGTCTTGAGGGTATGTTCGCGGCGGTAGCGGTGGAGAACCTCGCGGTCAAAGGTGGCCCATTGGATCTGCAAAAGAAAGGCAGGGTCAGAAGACCGGACGTTGCACCGTGGGTACCGTGGGTGAGGTTTGGGTGGGAGTCAGGGGATGAGGAACTCACGCTTGGGTTGGCGGCTGGGGCAGCACTGGTTGACGCCTCCGCAGCCGGTGAAGGTAAGTTCGCGGCGTTCTGCACGTCTTTAAGATTCGAGCCCGTCTGACTTGCGACACGTCTCATCTTGCCATTTGTGTGGCCGTGGCCATTCTTCTTCTCGGAGTTCGTGGGCTTCGACTCGGAGTCGTCGTGCCCGGCGGTCGCCCGGGACGCTTTGGGAGGCATGGGGAACGGTGTTTGGGTTGGTCTCTCAGTAGTAATTGTCGGTTTTCAGAGGATTTTCTATGATGGGAAGGATGGGAAGAGGGTTTGCAAGGAGAATCGGCATTTTAGTCGGTGGGGATCGTTGTCGGGTGAAGTGTCAAAGTGGTGAGAGGACATGGGACTCTTCATCAGCCGGTCTTTTCTCAAGGCTGGCCGATCGTGTGGGGTCAAAGGAACAGCTCTGACGAAATGGGCGGAGGCGGAGGGCAGGGATTTGGGTACTTCGGGTTCGCGCCACGCCCCACACATCCGTTAATACCTAGGTACAAAGTAGCCAACAGAAAACATCACGACCGACAAAAGACGACGTCTTCTTTTTTTCTTCAATATCCATAATCATATTCGAAATCAATGACTCAAATTAACCACAACTCTTTTAGAGCTCAAAGGCTGGACGTATCAATTCTATGAAAACCCCTCCCGTCAGTCTTCATCCCCGGGGTCCGGGTGAGCTACTAAATCTTATGCCCCATTGCTTTCCCTACAGGCCATGGCCAGACAGCACACACATCCCAACGGCTGCTGCTAGCCAGGACGCCAAACCAGTGAACGAGCGAGACGTTCTATGGCTGTAGACAAGTGCTCCAAATGACAAGTCGAGGGCACGACCCGCGCCTCTTGTCACATAGGCAACTCTGTGTGTTCGTGCCAGGGTCGACGGCTGAGATGAGGCGCTGGACCAGCCGGTACCTGGTAAGCTGTTGTTGCGGATTAAGAAAGAAAATGGGCGAGGGAGGGTAACTGACCACAGTCTAACAAGCATAAGCTATGAAGGCATGACGAACACCGCGCACATGATCAGTGTAGCCTGCACCAGGGCAGTGGGTATCCATACCGCCAGAGGTTGGCGGTCCTGCGCCACCACCGCAGAGGGCATGAGCTTACCGACGACGGTAGTAAACGGAGAGACACTACTATAGATGATGGGGCAGCCTCCCATGAGCGCGCGCCAAGCTTCCAAAGCACCTAGCTTCTGAACGACGCGAGGATACACGAGAAACTGCAACGGTAGACCCATCGCACCGAGCACCGAGGGCGTGTAGGCAATGCCGGGAGTGATCATGCCCGGACCGCCATGAAAGCTGGAGCTGAAGGTGAAAGAACAGTGGGCACTATCCGTCACCGGAGGATCACTAAGAAAGTCGATCCAGGGCGTGGTGTACGCCGCTATATGGCCAGTATGCACGGTGGATACTATAATCATCAGAACGAAGTTCCAGGTTCGAATGTACCAAAGTGCAATGAACGAGTGAATGAGCTTCGCTCTTCACCGAAACGGGCGGCGTAGATGAGCTGCTCTCTTTTCTTTCCTCCTCCCCGTCGTCAAATCCGCTGTCCGACTTGTTCGAAGCATCCACATCTGTTCCGTCCGCTCGTATGAAAGGCACAGTCTCCGTTTCCGTTGATGAAGTCTCATTTTCCAGATGTGCATAGAGTGCACCGTGAAGTGACGCGAGAACTATGAGGACAATTTTCTTGAGATTGCCAGACCAGGGACTTGACGGCTCTTCAACTGCGGTGAGGTCTTTCTGGATTGAATATTATCAGCTCAACAGAAAAGTATAGACGTCACAACAGAACTTACCTCCTCAAGAAAAGAAAAACTACATCATCAGAAATGCTAAGAGCGGCATTCTCGCATTGGAAAAAGTAGATGGTGCACGGGAATGCTGCTTCAAAAACGAAATGTTCCAAGTTTCTCAGGAAACCTACCCGCGAGGTCGGCTAGTTGGCCTCCTATCATCGGGCTCAAAAATATGGCCATGTCTGAAGCCATAGTGGATACAGCAAATACTCTCGATAAAACTCTGTGTTTGAGTACAGGTCAGTCTGACTATCTATAATCATAAATTGGAGGGGGGGGGGGGG